>CATKHJ010644678.1:0-10528 GCA_949750685.1 Vernicia montana
CATAGTCACTCAATCATCACCATAACATAACCAATACCATCACACAACACTTATACACACACATGAATGGAAAGTAACTAATTAATTCATATATTTACCTTAGAAATTCTCCTCCTCCTCCTCTTCTTCTTCTTCTTCTTCTTTCCTTGCTCTCTTTTTCTTTCTCTCTTTCTTTTCCTTTACAAGTTTTGTTTGTAAATGGAAGATAAGAAATCTTATCTTCCAACTATCCTCTTATATATATATATTTTTATTTTCCATTTATTTTATTTACTTTAATTTTTTGGTAAAACTTTCTCCACATCCTTCATCTTGGTTGGCCCATCCACATGTATTTTTAATTTAATTTTTTTTAGTCAACGTATAATTATTATCCTTTGGGAAAAATTACAATTTTACCCTTATTACTTAAAATTTTAATACACTTTCTAATTGAAGTTTAGAATTATTTTTAGTCTCTAATTTAGATTTCTAATATTATATTTAAATAGTTCTCTATTAATTTTGCTTAAGTTAAAGTTTCTGAAAAATCCTAAAAGTCACTATCCTATCGATTTCGCGGATACTAACTGATTCCCTTAATCACGCTCTACCAAAATCTTTAGATTCCTAATTTCCTATTTTCTAAGTTTCTAATAGTGAGAAAAAATCCTAGGGTATTACAACAAGCATTCATAATTCTCAAGAAAATGAGCTTTAAAGCTTTGGTAACTCTGAATACTTCGACAAGGAATCCTCGAGAAAAAAGAATTGGTGGCACCAACAATTTCCAGAAGAGTTCCCTAATACTGCAAAGGCCTATTAGTCTTGTAAATACACCGTGAGATGGCATCACTCGAATATGATTCTACAAAGATTGGAGAGGAAGTAAACCAAAAGCAAGACTTGATCCTAATAGTACATTTGATATGCTGTAATATAATGTAATTAAATACATTTCTAGTATAATATTTACACTAAAAATACAAATTGATAGAATTTCTGCAACATTCAAATCTACCGTGACAATGGGACAAGAAAATATGTACATGAAATAGAATACCCATTTCACTTGAAATAAACATTTTCAGTTTTAATTTAAAATTAGATGTGAAATAATTATTTCATAAAATAACAAATTTATATTGAAATTTTAAGCATATAATAATTTATTATATATAATAAATAATTTTCAAACTTATGAAATATAAATTTTATAAAAAATAAAGAATAGTTATTACATTCCACAGAATAACTATTCCATTCCGAGAATGAAATGAGCCATAGAATTTGTGAGGACAATATAAAGTTCATGAAAATTTAAATTTATTAGCTAGCTTGGTCCCTCTCTTGAAAATAATGGAAGTTAGACTAATAAAAAGCAATTTTAATTTTTCAAAAGAAAAAAAAAAATTAAGCCTTTTTAGACTTTCAATTGTTTTATATTAAATGTAATTATAAAAATAAAATATTTAGAAATTAATAAAACAATCAAATAACATGAAACGCATGTGACTAGCTAGTATTCAATAAATACATGTTTTGATATATCCGATTTAATCTCATTTTGATTTCAATGGAATTTGGAAAACTCTTCACCATTTGAAAACATTGATATGTAGATGATAATCTTATCGTGTTTCTCATGTTAGTAAACATTGTATGTTGTGAATATTGATAAAAGCTTTCTTTGACTAGCGTTTAGAAATTACAGACAAAACTTGTACTTAAACACATAGGCAAGTTGGAAACTTGGGAATTTTGTGTTATTCACGGTCAAATTGGTCCATTGAACTTAAAACAAAAGACAAGTTAAAATAAAATTCTTGAACGAGAAGAATTTTTAATTTTTTTTTTATATTATTATGGAAGATTTTGTAATTTTTCTCAATTATATCATTAATTTCATTTTTAGTGATGTTAAATTTGTTGCGTAATTAGGACCGGAATAAAGTAAGAACGCAGTTAATAATTTGAGAATAATAACAAGAACACCAGATTTTCAGTGGAAAACTCCCAAATAAATTAGGATAAAAAATTACGAGTAAAGATAGAAGAATTTCACTATGAAAAATAATAGGAGTTATAACATTTCTTTATACCACAATGAGATAACAACAATACTCTCTCTTAAAATAGGAAAAACACTCTCTATATTTTTTCTCATTAGAAACTCTCTCTTGGAGATTTTGGGATGATAATGAAGTTGAAGAGCCTGCCCTTTTATAGGCAAAACACTCTTTACAAAACAAGTTGACTTTCACTCATACAATTGCTGGATTTCATTTACTTGTTAGGTGCCATCTTTTGTTGAATATGAAGCCACCGTTGTTGAAATATGAAGCCACCATTGTTGACAATCTCCCACTTGAAGATTTGATTGAGGATCAATCAATCTTAATATTATTCTTTCTTCATTGCCATCTTCATGTTGCTCATGTCTCTATCAGGCCACTAGAGGATCGACACCAAAATAAACTTATCAGTATTAACTGTCTTTGTCATGAAATCTGTTAGGTTATCTTTAGTATGAACTTTCTGCATATCCACGATTCTTTCTTCCACTTTCTCACGAATGAAGTGGTACTGAACTCGAATGTGCTTCGTCTTTAAATGAAAAGTTGGATTCCTTACTAGATGCAAGGCACTCTAATTGTCACAAAACAGAGAAATCTTTTCCTGTTTGTGCCCAAGTTATTCCATTATCATTTTCAACTAGACTGCTTCTTTACTAGCTTGTGTGGCTGCTACATATTCTGGTTCTGTTGTTAATGTAACTACAACTGACTACAGTTTTGAAACTCAGCTTATTGCTCCACCAGCAAGAATAAACACATAACTTATGGTGGATTTGCTTCTGTCCAAATCACCTGCATAATCTAAGTCAACATATCTTCTGACAGTAGATTCTGATCCTCCATAACACAATACAATATCTGAGGTTCCCTTAATGTATCTTAGGATCCTCTTTACTGTATTTTAATGCTCTCTACTAGGATTTGCCATATACTGACTAACCACTCCCACTGCTGTGAGGTCTCGCCTGAGCACCGATCCGATCCGCTAAGGGAATCGAAGTGCTCTTTGAGAGAAACTCCACGCAATCTGGAACCCACTGTGAGTTCTAGAAAATTAAAATTTGTATTTTCGCTTTATGTGACAGGGAATCACCACTTAAATTTTATTTATTTGTTTGGGAAAATTGAAGTAAAAACCAAATGAAATTACTCCAAATTTATTTAATTTGTCCAATGGATAAGAACTAATTCACGAGTGACCAAAATGGGTTCAGGGATCAATTTTTGGTAAAAACATTAAATTTCTTTTTAGTTTGACTAGCAATGCAAAATAACTTTTATGTATAAATGATTTTCATGCATGAATAGGAATAAAAAATGATGAATGAAACAGTTTATAAAATAAATAAAATTAAACAAAATAAGATAAGAGGATCTTTCCTCTAGCCCTTATGAGTATTAGGAAAAGTACATATTTCTCAATTAATGTAATAAAGGAAATATCAAGCAATAAAATAAAATAAAATAAAAGGAAAAAATATTATTTAAATATTTTGGAGTTGATGCCTTAAAAATTGGCATGCATGCGTATCCCTTTGAATGTGAATTAAACCCCACGCAGTTCTCCCTTCTTACGAAGGAGGGATTTTACTCAAAAGATGTTTGATTTGATTTATTAATTTAATTCAGATTTTAAATTTATAAAATTTAGATCTTTTCAGATTTAGATTCAAATAAAAGTGTGACAACATGATAAATTCTAGATTTGAATTTAGAATTTAAAAATTGCAAGAGAAAGGAATTATACATTTGTTTTTATTGGCTTTTTCACGGACGGGGCGAGTTTGGCTTTTGATCTGAGCTCCACTTCGGATTAGGAACTCAAAATAAATAATAAAAATTTTAAATTGAAATTATTTTGGTAGCTGAAAAGATTTGGATATATAAAAGTGATTTTTAACAGAATTTCGATAAGAAAAGAAGCGTTTTTTGCATTTTTAGGAGATTTCTCCTCTGAATTTTTGAAGGGAGAGATTGCCTATTTATAGAGGAGGCTGAGGAGGCTTAAGCGGCGCCGTCTGCCTGGTGGCACACTTAGCATGCCGCGTGCTGAGCGGCACGCTTGGCGTGCTGCCCAGATAACCACCGCCTTGACCGGTCTGGTTCGGTCTGAACCGAATAGTTTGACCCGATTTACACTATTTTGGTCCATTTTAGCCCATTTCTGATCCGAATTGGGCCCTATTTGATTCTATGGGTTCATAATTGAAAATTGATTGTGCTATCCAAATGGTTTTTGGCCGGGCACAGTCTGGTTCACCCAAGTCAACCTGGTTTTGCAATATTTTAGCCGGTTTTAGCCCGTTTCTAATCCGATTTGAGCCTGGTTTGATCCTACGGGTTCGTAATAAAAAAAACTGATCATTTGGGGTGAAAATTTAAGAGTTCACAGCTACCCCCTCATCAGAATTGACTTTGTTCAAAAGGCGATTCTGATGATAGTGAACCTGGAGAGTATGTTTGGAGTAAGGAACCAAAATAATGTCCAAGTCGGTGTTTAGACATTAAAGTGATATTTCCTATCTGTTTGAAAACATAAAAGTTATAATCCTTATCTGGTTGGGAAGAAGATCCTAAGGTTATCTTAGGATAGGTCTGATTTTAAAAACCTAAGTCAGATTTAAGGTATGGATCCTAAGCCTGTCCTAGGATAGGTCTATTTTTGAAGTTGAGATTGATTGATGCCAGTATGTTTTTGGCGATTTTGATTGATTGGTTTGGACAAAGGAAATGCCCCCCAGTATGTTTGGGAAGTGGTCCCAGTCTGAGTCTAGGTTTTGTCATAATTGATCTATCTGGTAGATAATTCTGAAGATTTAAAAATGATCCTATCTGATAGGATGATTGGATGGATTGGTCTCTTCTGGTCGGAGGATATTGTCCTTTTTGGCAGGAAAAAGGTGTTAGTCCCTTCTAGTAGGACAAGGAGAAAAAATGAAAGTTCTCTCTGGTAGAGGTTGATGGTCCATCTTGTTTCAGGAGCTCTGATTAGCAACCTATTATGAAATGCATCTGACTATGCAAAGATTATGATCTGGATACCTTGAACCTTTGAACGGTCAATTTGGTATAAAAGTACTAATCTTTGTAGAAGAGGGTGCCCTTATTTTGGAATGATAAAAGACAGTGACTCAGTTGTTTAGCCCGAGGTTGAAAGTCAAGGCAAGGTCAGGTTTTGGCCTTTGGAGGTCATGCTTGGAAGGCTTAGTCAAGTATGGCTTGGAAGGTTATCTTAGAAGGCTAGGTCAGGTTTTGCCTTAGAGGGATCAGTCAGGTTTGGCCTGTCTTGGAAGGCTGGGTCAGGTTTGGCCTATTTTTGGAAGTGATAATGTTTAGAAGGCTCAATCAAGTATGACATAGAAGGTTATCTTGGAAGGCTGGGTCAGATTTTGCCTTAGAGGGATCAGTTAGGTTTGGCCTATCTTGGAAGGCTGGGTCAGGTTTGGCCTATTTTAGAAGTGATAATGTTTGGAAGGCTCAGTCAGGTTTTGCCTGAAAGGTGAAGATCATGCTTAGAAGGCTCAGTCAGGTATAGCCTAGAAGGTTAAGATCATGCTTAGAAGGCTCAATCAGGTGTGGCCTGGCTTGGAAGGCTAGGTCGGGTTTTTCCTTTGGGAGAGATTTTATGGGTTAACTTTGTGTGACCCATCTGTTAAGAGTCTGCCTCTGGACATGACTTTTAGAGATGTTTTTGACTAGTTGGCTTGCAAGCTTGATTTTATTTATCCAAATTACTTGGATTTTAGAAATGTTTTTATCAAGGAGATTTTTGGGCTTAGAGGGATAGTATGACTTGCCAAGGTGACTTGGGCTTGGAAGAACTGTCTGATGTGCCAAGGTGGCTTTGGGCTTTGGAATGACTGTTTAATTTGCTAAGGTGGCTTGGGCTTGGAAGGACTGTCTGATTTGCCAAGGTGGCTTGGGCTTTCTACTGGTTCAGGCCCTTTTGAATCAGCTTGAGGATGATAGTTCTTTAGAAGTCATGGCTTGACTTTTGGTTTTACCAAGAAAAATAGGCTTTGAGGATTATGAGTCCGGAGAGACTTGGGATTTTTGGTTCTACCGACAGGCTTGGCCCTTGTAAAATGATATTTGTACCAAGGAAACTTAGGTTTTTAGTGGGTTTATGAGCTTTGCCTTAAGATTTTACCAAGGATACTTGGGTTTTTTTGGTTTTATCGATGGGCTTTGACCTTGAGGTTTTACCAATGAGACTTGGGTTTGAAATGATGGAAGGCCTTATCTGGCTTAGGCCCTTTTGATCAGTGTTAGGGAGGTTATATGATTTTGCTTTTGTAGCATGATTTATGGAGAAGATAAGCACAACTTATTATGAACCCTTAATTTTACACCCTCCAGTATGCATTTGAACCCTAGAGGCACCTAGGCTCTGTAAACAGACCTCCAGAAGCCAAAATCGCCAAAAATCGCTAAAATCTCAAAAATCGAGAATCTGAGCCTCAGGAATTATTACCCATACCTTAAGCCTCTAAATCATCCTTAGATTATCTAGGATTAAATACAGAGCACAACGCAACTAGAATTGCGAAAAATGGAGTTGAAACGGGTTAAAATAGTGAAAATCGGCAAAATCGGGTATCGAAGACTAAACGGTGACAACATAAGGGCCATTGGTGACCGCATAAGGTCTGTGCAGTTCAAAATGCCTTCTGTACGGTCACTCCTCTGTCTGTGCGGTCACTGAGGGTTCTGTGCGGTCATCTTTTGGTCCTGTGCAGCTATAGAAGGCCTGTGTGCAGTTTATGCACTCCTGTTTTGTGTTTCACACATTGGAAAATTTGAAAACTATTCCTAGCCTTCCTTCCTATATAAAATACCCCCCCAAAATCACTTCTACACTCACCATTTGCTAAATCAAGCTAATTGATCAAAAGCAAGCAGTTTTTAAGGCTTGGTTCGAAAAGAACGTGCCTTTTTAGTTTAAAGTTTTTGTTTGGCTTTTTGGTGGCCGTTTCGAGGTTTCTCTCTCAAATCAGTTCGAGAGAGTCCCAACAATGCAATCCTAGTAGCCGTTTTAAGGCTGTTGTTCCACCAAGTCAAGAAGGTGGAATTGCGATCTGGCCGTCCGAGGCAAGTCCACCGCCGACAGAGACAAGTCTCCGCCATCCTAAGGTATTTATTTTCTTTCTTTTTCATTTATTTATTTATTTATTTTTATTTTTCTTAGTTAGTTAATTAAATTGGTTTATCTAAGTTGTTATTTAATTAAAATCTAAAATAATTAATCCAACTTGGTAAATCAATTAGGTTAACTAATTAATCAACCCACCTTTTAATCAATGAACTGAAACATGATAAAAGGCTCAGACTAAACAAACCCCCTTGGCAAGAAGGGCGAACTACGTAAATTTTGATTTTCATTAGAAGGGATACGTAGGCATGCTTGTCTAAAGTATCAAATCCAATTAAAATAAACATTTCCTTCTCTTTCATCTTTTTCACATAGTTTAGGTTTGATGTTTTCATTTATTTCTTTATTTTATTACTTTCATTATTGATTTAATTTAGAAAATGTGTGACTCTCCTAGAACCCATAAGGGCTAGAGGAAGTATCCCATAATTTGGTTTATTTGTAAATTTAACATTTCTATCGCTTTCCTTATTTAATTCTTTTACTGCTTTACTTTAATTCATGCATATTTAATTATTCATTCATTTATAATTGTTAATGAAATCATTTTAAGCCATTTAGCATTAAACTTGCCAAATTAATTAAATGAACCAAAAATCTAGTCCCCAAATCATCTTTGGTAATCGAGGGCTAGTACACTTTTTCATTGGATAAATACTTGGAGTCATTTATTGGGTTTTTTCCTTAACTTTTCCCAAATAAAATAAAATAAAAGTGGCGACTCCCAAATCAATTTTCAAAATCAACCAATCCAAATCCGAGGGTTCCATCGTGAGACTAAACCCAAATGAGCATTTCGATCCCCTCTAGCAGATCGGATCGGTGCTCTGGTGAGGCCTCACAGTTGGCGACTCCACTGGGGACGAATTCTTTTTTATAAAAGACAAGTGGACTAATAATTAATTTAAAATAAAAGTTTGGCACTTTCAATGCAAAAATGGCTTTCATGCATCACTTGCATTTCAACCTAGATTTCTAAGGAAAACAATAGATAGAAAGTAACATCGAGTAGGCAACCTTCCTTAGGTCTGTTTGCCGATAGTGAAATCATCCACTCCACGACGTTTACGAGTATGCACGTACTGTTGGACCCACGCGAGGCTCTTTGACTCACATGTGGTTAGGTATATCGCTACTCCAGTGTGATGGGTACCCAATGCAAGCCACCCTTACCCTTTCATGTAATGAACCTAGAACCTGACCTTAGGTTGTATGTACCATAAGTAAAGCCTTGTACAATTGCATACTTATGAAATATTTTTTTTCCCATTCATATCATACACCCATAATGTACAAAACAACATGCATTCATCTCAGACCTAGGTTAGACCTTGAACCGATGAAGGGTCAAACACTCTCACCTCGATCCAATCACCTTCGCCCCACAAACCTTAAACACCTTACCCCTTATCCAACCCAAAACTCGGGTGCCCTTAATCCTCACGCTTGACCTTCATCACTTTGACCTTACCCCTTATCCAAGATCACCCTCAAGCCCAATACCCTTGGCCCAACATGCTATCCCAAGCGCAAAACCTTGGCAAAATCCTCAAAACCCAATACCTTTGGCACAACATACTATCATAAGCCTAATACCTTTGACTCAACATACTATCATAAGCCTAATACCTTTGGCTCAACATGCTACCCAGAAGCCCAACAACCTTTGGCCCAAATATACCCTAAATCCTCAAAGCCCAAGACATTTGGCACCTCATCTACCCCAAAGCCCAAAATATTTGGCCTACCATCTCCTCTATGTCACACCCTACATTTTAGAGTGTGACGATCCTAGGGCTTAGGGAGACTTAAAGTCATCAAAACTCATAGAATCTAGTAAATAATATTAAATGTCAATAAATCAAGCACTCAATTCCCTAAATCTAAACCATTAAACCCATCAAGTCCATAAACTCCGATACTTATAATTTTGTGCACTAAATATTAATAATTCATTACACACTACTATATACATTACCAATATATTTTGTTGATCACTGGTAATAATTATACAATATTTACTTTAGTACCATGAAGCTCTAATTACTGAAGAACGAACAATATATATATAAACAATCCAGTGCAAGACACTCTCTAAGTGAAGTACCGAAACTTGGAAGTTACCTTTCCGACTTCTCTAGAGCCCTTGAAATATAATAACCACTAAAATTTGAGACAACCTCAGTGAGTAAATAATAATATAATATAAAGGCAGTAACAGAAATAAATAAGCTCAGTATATCGGTAAAAGAAGTTTAATGAAAATCAATGAGACCATATACAATAACAATGTAAATTCGATATACAATGGTATTTTCTTTTAGCAGAAATCAGTAATATGGAGACGGTGTATCTCCCAATGAAATTAAGAGTGCTGGCCTAAGCCCTTGCTCTCTAGTAATAACAATAAACATTTACATAAGACTTATCAGGTCTTATGGCTAGGATTACCCTTCCCAGCTAGGGTTCGGATACGCTCACCCTGTCCGCAGGCATACCATGTGTACAAGGTCTGATGTAAATCCACATCAGATGAGTATTTCTGCTTTACAATAAAAATATGGTTTAAAGTATATGACCAATTTCATTATAGAGGCAATTGGAAATTAACAGTAACAATTAAACTATCAGTACTTTAGGTTTATTTTGGGTATATGACCCTTTATCAGTCAATAAGAAAATTGATTATTATATAAGGAAATTCAAACAAAGATGGTCTCAAACAATTTTAATACATACAATACTATATTATTAAGTACTCACTGTGAAACTCCTTTGCTCCATTATTCAACACAAGCAAAAAGGTAATTCGCGACCTTCCAGAGAATTCGCCTTATTATTTCCTTTCTCTTTTTGGTCTATAATTTACATAATATTTCATTATTTTGGAACAATCACTTTCAAATAAAATATAATATTTTAGTATAATTTATATATAGTAATTTCTCACTATATCATTAATGTATCTCATCAAATTCAATTTTTGAAAAAATAGTCTATAAATTATTAATTTTCTAAGCAACTCCTAAATTATTCAATTGATGCTCAATTGGAGTTATCCTTATATTCAATTTAATTTTTAATTATCTTAGTTCTAAATTTCTAAGGTTAATCAAATCTTTGATCAAGGAAAATTACATTTTCACCACTTAATTTCCAATTGAATTCACATTTATCCAATTAACACCTAATTCAATTTAAATCAAATACTAATTGCATAAATATCAAATTCAAACCCTCATTTCATCTCTTGGAAGAATCCAACTTACTCCCTTCCTTCCAATTTTTGCTTCCATTTTCCAAATTGAATTTCATTTAA
>CATKHJ010644818.1:0-10125 GCA_949750685.1 Vernicia montana
AAAAAAAAAAAAAAAACCTCATTAGACTAATATATTTGTAATCGTATACTTATCTCGTAATACAAATGTTAAAAACTAAAAAAAAAATGATAAAAGATAATAGATTGAAAACTACTAGCAAAGGCTGTAACCTGTAATATCCGAAATGATGAGCCCCAATCAAGAACTATCTTCTTTGTGACGTTGGATTATGAAAATTATAGTTTGACAATCAGTCTCCACTTCCATTTTGAGAAATTACTGGGTAAGCTTAAACTTTTTTTAACTTTATGAATGTGAATATGTATATATCTCATACTACCTCCCTTCCAAAATATGTCATTTTAGAGATTTTTTTTTTCAAAATATATATTGTTTTAGGATTTTAAAAAAGTATTTATTATTTTTTTAGGTTTCATTTATTTTGAAAGATTTCGTAGAATTTATGAATTGTATCTTAATCCTTTATTTGATTTGAAAAATTGAGTTATATTTCATAAATTTGTTAAAATTTATTATACTCCAAAACCTTCAAAAATGATGAATTTAAAAACTCACATGAGATATGGATTTTTGACTACATGAATTTTATTCAAATTCATTGATTTAAAATCTATCATGCCAAACGATACTTTAATTTTACTTTCTTTTTATTTTTCTATTAAATATTTGTATTAATTATTTTTCACATTAAATTAAAAAAGATATTTTAATCTTTTTATTTTAAAATTATAATAATTTAATAAATTTCTTAATCTGTGTTTCGAAATTTTAAATTAGGTATATTTTAAAATGGATGAAGTACTTAGTAATTGATTCATTGCCATCCATAATATATATGAGTTGGCATTAAGTGGCAGTTTGGTAGAGAAATAACTTTTTGTTTTGGTCAAGGGGTGAAACTTTTAGGCCAACAATATCCACCATAAATTACTATCACGAGCACTAGTGGAACTCAACATGTAAGAGTTTCGCATACTCTCTCTCTCTCTCTCATGCATTATCAACTAAAGTCCACTCAAAAACAAGAATACATTTGGGAGATCAAATCCAAAATCTTTGATGTGGGTCATTTCATGAGTTGGCTAAAGTGGGCCTTCAATATCTATGTCAGATTTTCCAATTGGCTCAATATAATTAGGGCTCCGGGCAAAAAAATATATATATAATTAGGGCATTCCAATTTCTATTGTAATTACTTGGGAAAAAAAAAAATTGTTGTAATTATTGTTATCCATATTCATAGTTCTTGATTCATATTTGGACTCAAAGGCCCAAAATTGAAGAGTAATCCTACTAAGATTTTCAAGACTCATTTTCAAATGTCGTAATCAATATTTTCAAACCGGTCCGATTTTATAACCATTAAAAATAGAGGATTACGAGTCAAAGGTTCAACCGAAATTTTAAATAATATTTATTATTTATTATTTATATGTTAAAAAAATATAATATACATATAATTAAAATTAATGAAAGTTACTAGAATAATTAATGAATATTATTTAGAAAAAAATATGAATTTGAGACTATTATTTAAAAGAAATTATGATAAATTAATTCATTAAGTGACCATTTTGAGAGTCAAATTTGGGTGTGTTCCACTACTCGGTAGTGGAAGGTCTACTTAGATTTGTATTATCCTATATAAAAATATATATATATAAATTTAAATATTCATATGCTCAAAATAGTGAATGGATGAATGATAATTTAAAACTCAAAATAAGCTCTATACTAAGAAAAGTAAATGAAAAAAGTGAGTTATCCCACATTGAAAAAATGCAAAGTTGAAATGAAGTATATATTCAAAGGCTCTTTCTTTCAATACTAAAAAAGTAGTAAAAAAGGTTTTCTCTCTCTCGCGTGCGCATGGGGGTGCAAATTCATGACATTGGGCTTAAGTTTAACGTGTGATAGCGCGAACTGTGTATATGAATATCAGACCAAAATGGGCTAGCACTTGCGTTTTGCAATTTTTTCTTTGTTTAATCCAGTTAGCAAAAAAAAAAATCCACCCATTACCTAGCTGGATTTTTCCGATTTTCTCTTTGTCCGGGTATGAGGTCAAAACCGAATTCATTTTCTTTAATCGGTTAAAAACTGATCATTTAAATTAAAATTAGAAAAATGCATAAATAAGAAGAAAAAAAATTCATTTATAACATAATCTCAAAAATTAAATTCTGATTTATAAGATAAGAAACAAATTTTTTTATCAATTAAATTAACTCTTAGAATTTAAATATGTTTGAACTTATTATGAAATCTTATTTTAATCAAACTTATAATAAGAACACACATAGTATGTTAAGAATATAATATAAAAAAAAAGTCTTACATTAATTAAATATAAGTATATTAAGTAATTAATATAAAAATTGACTCTTCAATCTTAATAGTTAGTTTTTCTAAATATATATTAAAAATTTGATATAGTATCGTAGTATAATCGATCCTTGCACCATCCCGTTATATCATAATTCATATTGGGTTTCAAAATTTATTTTTCGTTCAGTATGTGTCTTCCTGGGACTTTTAATTTTTTCGGCTGATATGGGTTATTCTCAGATTTTAAATTCTCTTGGCCAATCTCATATCATAAATTTATAAATATCAATTGAATTTAATAAAAAATTGTCTTAACTCTAAATTTATATTAAAAACTCAACATGTGTGGTATATATTTCTATTAAATTGGCTTGGTTTTTGATTCATTCGAACTAAAATTTAGAAGGCGTACTAATTTTTGTTTTCTTTTGTCCAATATTTTGATGTCGATTGTTTTTTTTGGTGTAAAATATGAGGTAAATACTAAATAGACTATTTCATACTTTTGATTATATTGATAAAAATTTCTATCTCATTTATATTAGACAAAACTTATTTTATCTCAACGCACCAATAAAATTAGAAATTATATTCAATAATAGTACTATACTGCTATACTATAATATTGTTTTTCATTTAAAAGATATTTATATTTTTTTTATTCAAATAAAAAAATGATTAAATAAAAGAATTTGAAATTCATAGTTTTTTGCACTCTGAAATAAATGTTAGGCTATCATATTCTTAATTCAATTGCTAATTTTTCTGCATATAATTTTTTTTTTATATTTGATATTAATTTTTTTACTTTAAAAGTCATATAATAAATAATTTTAATTTTTCTTTATGAATAAATGATCTCATCATATAAGTATATGTTTTTTGTTCATGATAGACAGGACAAGGGATGAAAACAAGTCGATTTGGCTTGAGTTAATCTTTGATCCAACTAGAAATTTCTTTACCTAACTTGTCTTGGGAATTAAGTTGGGTATTATCTATTTTTAAAAATTGTATATTATTTATTTTTTAAAATGAATATTTTATAACTCATTTTGAATAACTTATATTTTTAAATATATAATATAAAGATATACAATTTGCGTCTTATTTTATTTCAAATCAAGTTGGAAATTCAAAATTTATATTCTAACTATTAATAAGAAGTCGTATATTACTTGATTCATTTAAGTCGAGTAGTGTCGGATAATCTATAGAGCATGTAAAGTGTCAATCCCTAAAGAAATGGATTATTGTTCATTTATCTATTAATCCATTGTATGATATGAATGTCTTCTTCTTCTTTTTTTCACACACACACAAAAAAAAAAAGAAGAAGAAGAAGAAGAAGAAGAAGAAGACATAAACAACATATTTTTAATGTTTTCAAATTCAGACTGATTCGTTTAGTTCAACTAAAAAAATTAAAAATCGATTTATAAATCGGTCTGAATCACCTATAAATCAATTACTTTTTGTAATAAGCAATTACAATGTGTAATGGACATTACCTTATTTTTTGTGTGAAATTTTTTGAAATTTAATTAATTACAATGTTCGTTCAGAACATATAATGTGTGTTATTTATATATATCAATAAAAATTTGATATAAATAATATTTATTAGTATATTATATTTATTTTTAACATATAAATAATAAATATATGATAGTTTAAAAAAATATATAAATAATAAATATATAATGTTATTTAAAATTTTATTTCGACTCCGATTGAATTTTTGATCCCCTGATCCTTTGCCATTATCAATTTTAAGACCAGATTAGATTTAAAAATCATGTTTTTAATTAATAAACAAAAAGTTATTAATATTGAATGGTTCACCCATTACAAACAAATAACATACATATATTGTTATTTGTTTTTATTAGGTGATTTGAATTGAGAGTGAAATGGGGATCTCTATGAGCGGTGCTTCACATTTTCAATCCTTTTCCACTTTAAATATAAGTCTATAAAATAAAACAACACACACATATATATATATATATATATATGCGCAAGCCAAATTTTTTTTTACGATGAATTAAATTTTTTAAATCATAATTTACATCAATGTGATATATACAATTACGTCAACTTTTATATATTTAAAAGGGTCAAATACAAAATATCTTTAAATTTTTATAATTTTATATTTAAATTTTTTTTATATTTTGAAGATTAGGGAGTCATGGCCACCCTCGATCTCCTAATTTCATCATTGCATTTATGAATTATGATTTTTTCAAGTGAGAAAATTCCAACTTGCATATACAATTAATCTGCTCTTGCAATCTCCTAGATATTTCTATGTTTTGTAATTTTATAATAATAATGTTTTTAAATTTTGGATTTTCCACTTTATTTTCATGTATCCATATTAATATTTTTATCACCCCATGCCACGACCCACACTGCTTTTTCAGTTTTTCAATTTTCATTGTCGGTGGTAAATGGATCAAGTTTTATTTATTTATATTTATTTTATTTTAAAATATTTATTTTATTTTTTCACCAATAGAAAAAAAAAAATTACCCATTAAAATAAATTAACAAAAAAAAAAAAATGTGTTATATGTATAAAATTTTGTTAGGGTATAATCTAATTGACCATTGAAATTATAGAAAAATGAAAATTTGTGGTAAATTTTGTACTTTTATTTAATATATAGGTTGAAAAGTACTTATCATTATATACTTTTCATTCATAGGTTAATTACTAATTTGTTACAAATGTTAGGTTATAAATATATATTTTTCTTTCATACAAATTCTTTTTATTTAATTCGAAGTTTTTTTTTAAATAGTGAAATGCCAAGTTTTTAATTTGAAATTAATTATGATTTTAAAACTCATCAGTGTATATATATATATATATTAAGTATTAAATATTTATTAAAGTATTCCAATGAAATAAGAAAAATTTTCAATTAAAAATATAAAGTAGGCTTCATATATAGTTTATATTATTATATTTTTCTAAGAAATATTATATAATACAAATTTCTTCGTATCTTTTTATTAAATTGACAATAATTTTTATCAATATTAAAATTCATGACCGCATAAACTAAAAATTTATCAAAAATTTTTATTGAAAAAAAAAAAAAAAACTCATAAGTTTTTTTAACAATTGATTTTTTATTATTATTATTTTTTTGGGAAAATCCGATTCCTTACAGTAGGCATCTTTATCCAATGTGTTGCTCAAGGTGGGATCCAGTTATCCTAATCGAACGAATAAAATATAACCACGTGTCATATACTTATTAGGGCACATAGATTTGACCGTCTGAGTAGATTAGATCCAAATACTTTCTCTCTCAGTGAAGAATCTCTCACTTTTCTCTTCCTTTTTGTATCGCCAAATTCTCGAATCTTCCTTTACGAAACTAAGTAAGAATTCTATTTCGGCTTAAACCCCATTACCAGAGCCTTCCTGGCCAGTAGCCCACAGCCCCACCGGGTTCTGAGTAGAAACGAAGGTACGGTTTCGTTCTCTGGTGAGAAATTCGATGTGGGTTCTTGTTATTTTTGTAGATTTTATTGTATTGATCTTTAAAATTCAATGCCAATCGTTTAAACAATAATGGGTTTTTCTTGTTTTTGTTTGTGACCAATTATCAATTGGGTATGCATATTTTTTGTTTTTGTTTGTTCTTTATAGTTAATATATACATGATTAGCCTTTAGAAATGGTAGTAAATGGAATAACATCATATAAGTAAGTGAATTGAAGCTATTAATATGATTGAATGTTGAGTTGCTTATTGCCACCACTTGATTAGTTTAACTTAATTGATGGGTTCCTCTGGCTTAATTGTCTTGGTTTAGTAAAAAAAACAACTTTCTGAGTGGACTGTTTGCTGAGGTTATAGTGTCTCAGAGTTTTTAGATTGTGGTTTTATGGAATTGGCTTCCATCTATTACTTTTTGAATTTAATAGATGGCTGATCCTTAAGAAAACAGAAGGAGCTTTGTAGATTATGGTGTTGTAGTGCCTGTTTGAGTCATTGATGTTGAGATCCACTAACAAGGGAAAATGGGTATAGCTTGTTGGGACTCGCAATTGTGACTCCTGGATTCCTTGAGAAATTTAGTGTGCATATTAGGAGTGAGGTTTGTGTTCATTAAGCTAGTTGTAGGGCTCTGAATTTGTTACTACTGAAACTTGATATAATTTTATGGTAATTTAAGCACAAAATTACGGTCAATTTCAAATTATGAAAAGTTATGTTTCATTTGATTGGATAAAATTCTTATAGTTCCTGCCGTCTTGGTTAGTTAAACAATCATGTTTTAATTTGTGAAGTTTATGAATTGTATATTTGTGTGCAGAATAGTAGTAAAGAAGGCGATGGTTTTCCAGAAAGGAAACAATGGAAATTAATGGTAGTGATTCACATTCCCATGAAAATGGGCATTTGGGAGGTTCAAATAACCCCAATAAAGAGAACAACAGAGAAAAAGATGCTTTTGTTAACCATGGTATGTCTCATTCAAGTAGCTGTAGATTATTCATAAGAAGCTTGTCTATATTATAAAATTCAAAAATCTCCTATCCCTCATCATTTTTACATTTCTATCATGACTAATAATGATGTATTAGTTGTGTTATTTAGGATTTAAAAAGTTCTTAAAAGTAACCTTTAAATAAATGTCCTGTGCTTGGTCGACTTTCAACCTTTCAACAAATAATTGTGTTCTAGGGATGTATGAATATAATTAACAGCTAAAAGTTCCAAAAACTCAGGTTCTAGATAACAGTGTCATTAAATTTCATGTGATGTTTTTAACTGTTATTGCAGGAATTATTTTCTTCTGTCATTTAATTTTATGATGCTACAGTTGAAATTTTTATGTTTTTCACATGTAACAACATTTTGGTTCTTTCAGACCAATGTATTTTATGACATTATGCATCTTTTATCATTTATTGCTGTTAGTTGACATGTGAATAACTAAAAATGTTGTTTAAGTATGAGGGCTCATGGCATTATAGAGGAGAAATTTCGTGTAGGGATGGCAATTTAACCACCCCGCCCGATACCCGGGGGTTGGTTTAAAATTTAAAATCCGAATTGGGTTCGGGGCGGATAATGATATAAATCCACCCGATTATATATATATATATATATATATATATATATATATATATATGTGAAAAATTAATATTAAATAATTATTTTTAAAGAAAAAGGAAAAAAAAAATAAAAAATAAAAACGGATATACCCATGAGTACTCACCCCGTTTCATTATCCGCCTCGCCCCACTTCAAAGCGGGGCATGCAAAAAAAAATATTGGCAGGGTGGGTAATGAGAAACTCACTACATACTCGCCCCGTTGCTATCCCTAATTTCAAGCATAACATAAAGGAAGTTATTATTAAATTTCCCCCCTTTGAAAAGTCAAACTTTTTGTTTTCCAAAGATGATGTTGATAAAAGACTATCACATCTTAATTATTTTGATGCTAACTAAAATTCTTTGCATGCATGTTCTTTGAGATAAGATATTGTGAATGACCTTTTGATGCAGCTGAGATAGCTTGGCACGAGAAACGAAAACAGTGGGTTGGTGATTCATCTCAAAAGTCGCAAAGAATGTCTAGGGAACCTATTATGAGGTGTTTATTACCTTTCTATTTGTGCACTAGTTTGTGCATCATTTTCTGTTGTTTCTCTTATTTCTTTTTCTTTTAAACAGTTTTTTTTTCCCATCCTCTTATATGAGTTGTGAGTAAATGACAAATGTATTAATGGGAAGCTTGAAGCATGCTTGGTGTTCAAAATTTTGCATTTGTATTAACGTTGTCCTAATCATGAAATTGTCGGGTGAACTTTTTCTTGGGTGGGGAAGGGAAGGGGATCCCATTAGTAGAAAGAATTTTGATAGGACCTTACACCTATTATTTAATAAACTGGGAACTCTAGGAAGGGATCCTATAATGTTTTTTTGATTTCCTATAGTGATTTTATTTGTGTATTCCTTTTTTCTATTGAAGAGAATGTAAGAAGTGATAACTTATATCTAGGGACACTCGTGGCCCATGTGTTGCATGTATAATTGTGGAATCTTGTTTTGCAGCTGGACCACAACATATGAGGATCTGCTTTGTTCTACTGAACCTTTTCAACAGCCAATACCTTTAGCTGTAAGTTGTCTTGATGAATACCACCTGCCCTGTGCGATATCACTTCAGGTACAAAGTTGATGTGCTTTTTTATTTGGCTGGATCTGCAGGAGATGGTTGATTTTTTAGTTGACATATGGCATGAAGAAGGCCTATATGACTAGTTATTGGAAAAGTACTCCCAGCGGCTGCACAGTTTTGTTAGTGCAGATTGATAAAGGTTAAGCAAACCCGTAGATTGTATTGATGTTTACCCTAACATTGATTAAATGCTAATTGATTATCTTGTTCACCTTTACTGAACAAGAGTAGCTAAGAGAAAATTTGGTGTAAAGTCTATTGACATGTAGAATGCTATTAGTTTCTTCACAATTGCAATTGACTACTTATAATGGTAAACTTGAGTAAATTTCTGAAGAAAACTGTTCTATTCTGGATGTTTCAACCCTTTGCTTTGCTGGTGAATTTTCTGCTGTGATAATGCTTGGAGGTGCTTGATTCTATTCCATGTGTTTATTGAGCTCAATAATAACAGGAAAAGTAGGCTGTAATTTTCCAATATTCAAATGAAATTTCAATCTCATCATTGTGTTATTTATTCTTTTCATTGGTTTCTCTTCTTTGTTTATAGTATTATAGTTAAAAATTGGAGACAGTTTTCACCTGCTGTCTGTTTGAGGTGCCTTTCTGTTTAGTAACCAAGCAATACAGACTAAATCAAATGGTGAAAATTTCATCAGAAGTCGAAATTAATTAAAAACCAAAGAGGCGTATGGGTGGGAAACCTTAATATATCACTTTTCTAAATCTTCTTTGAAGCTTTGTTTGCATCAGTCAAGGTGGACTTTTTAAACTCAAAATTAGGGAAAATATTTAATTTGAGGTCTGAACTTTGTCTCAAAGTATATTGTGGGTCATGCAAAAAATTTGTGTAGAATTGATCCCTTAAACTTTAATTTCAACTCAATTTAGGGCTTGACCGTTAATTATTGCTAACAAAAGTTATTTATTAGGTTGCATGGAAATGGAAACGAGAAAACAAGAAAATGATAAATGTGGAAATGGCAATTTCTAAAACTATAGGATACGAAACGTGAAGAAACGTGTAAATATAAAAAATATAAGGGTATATTTATAAATATATATTTAATAATAATTAATATAACAATAATAATAATTATTATTATATATATAAGGAAAAATAAAGTCGGGAGTGAATATTTTTATTTAGGACTAATTTTTTCAAATTACGGAAACGTACTCGAAACGTTTCGGGTAAGTTTTCAATAAAAAAACGTTTCTAAAATGCAAAAATACGGTCTCTTAAGAGTTTTCGTACAATATAGATTATCTATTTTGGTAAAATGTATCAGTGAGACCCATTTTACATTTTTAAATAATAAAAAAAAAATAAAATTAAAAAAAAAAAAAGGATGAACCCAGATCTGCCATCAAACGGAAAAAAAATCTTTTCCTTTACAGTAACAAAAGAAAAAAAAAAAAAAAAATCAAGAAACCTCATCTGACTTTTCAATCAAAGATGTAGTCTCACTTTTCTTTCCTTATCTAGTGATTTTAATTATATGGTACACATTTAGTGGGTTTGATGATTTAGGGTTGCTATTTTTTCTCTGGTTTTCATTGTTTCGCTTTCTTGCAATTTCTCATTTTATGATAG
>CATKHJ010644984.1:0-13654 GCA_949750685.1 Vernicia montana
TTAAATGAAATTACAAAAGAACTTTGCCCAGTCAGTACCTCTGATCTTTTTAATCTGGTTATTCTGTGATGCTGGATTTATTTCCTATTCATCTTTTCTTTTTTCCTTGTAAGATTTATTATTTGCTTGCTGCTGCTTCAGATGCTGAGCATACAACAACTATATAGGATCCGAACAATGTACTGGGATGACAAATATGGCACACATAGTGTCTCTTCAGAAGCAAGTTGCTCTTCAACTGGTGATGACATTGTTGATGCATATGACCTTTGGAACAGCATTAAACCTTTTATCCATCCTTCTTGTCAGTGTTAAATTCCTGCTAGGTTTGTGACTTTTCCATTCTAAAACATCTTAACACAGGTTATATCATGCCAATTTATCATTTTATTACTTTTTTTATAAAATATTTACCATTTTAAGTGTTTTTTTGAAAATATTTATAATTTTAGATTTTTTTAAAATTAATTTTAAAATTAAGATTTTTTGGACTAAACTGACTAGACAGCTCTATCCACTAGTTAAACCAGCGAACTGAAACTGTTCTCTAATCACACTAGAGGATAGCTTACTATCCTCTAGTGTGAATAGCGGACAACTTTTTTTTTTTTTTTTTCATTTTCATTTCATACCATACAAGTTTTTCAATTTTTTTTTTTGTTATTTAGGTCTTTCTCTCTCTCTCTTTTTTTAAATTTTTTATGTTATTTATTGTAAATGAATATAAGTAATAGAAAAATTAGATAATTTAAATAATTGTATAAAATAAATTAATATAATAATTATTATGTTATATTTAAGATAATTAATAATTTTAAGAGGGATGTTATATTTTAGATAATGAATAATTAATGTAGATGAAATAATTAAATGAAGTGTATAAATAATATTATTATATTTATTATGAATAATATATTATTTTTATTATTTTTATTATTAATTATGAAAAATTAAATAGAAATATAAGGAAGATAAAAATTAATTAGAATTATTATTCCAAAATGTATTTTATAATTATGTTTTAATTATTAACTATATATTTTTTTAAATCCGTAAATAAATTTTAATAAGTACATGATAATTATTTTTAATTAGTATTATATTTAGTAATTATATGTGTTAATGATAATTAATGATAATTTAATTTAAAAATGTTAAATTTTCATTAATATTAAAGCTGGTTGAAAAAAAAAAAAAAGCTTAAAGTATGAGAAAAACAAGCAGTCCGCTGGTAGTATCAGCGGACAGATTTTTATGTTGACCAGGACTCAGTAAAAAAAAATTTAAATTTGTAATTAATTTTTAAAAATACCTAAAATTAAAAATAATTTTTTAAAAAAAAACATAAAATAGTAATTATTTAAAAAAAAAAATTCTTAAAATGGTAAATTGGTGTTTTGCCCAAATGGTGTTTTAAAAGTGTCAACTCACTAGCTATAAATAAAGATAATAAAAGAGAAATGACATGAATCTTAATCATAACTAGGCTACCTCATCAATAATCTTAACATCAATGGATCACTCCGTGTTAGAATTGGACTCTGTCCTTATCACCTTATACAATTAATAATTTTGGCAGCATTATTAGCTGAAATAAGTCAATCAATGGTAATAATTTAACTAAGAAGTTAAGAGATGATCAACTTCTTAGTAAGAAACTTTATTAGGATGAAGTGTTGGCCAGGCAATTCCCTTTTTGATCTTTTGAATTTGAATGGAATTATTGTTTAATAGTTAGTATATTTTATTTTAGAATGGATTTTATGTAATTGATTATTTATGAGATGAAATTGTATCATGTTCATGTGCACAAAGCTACATAAGGTGACAAAGTGATTTTTCTTCCTCCACTATACTCCATCCAATTTCAACACGATTTGACCTACCTAACTTTCGGGATATACTAGTAAAATTAATTAGATATATATTTGGAAAAGATTTAGACTAACAAACTGATTGAAGATATATAAAATTTTATAAAAAAATAATAATAGTTTTGCTTAAAATACAAGATTTTTATTAATTTGAAATTTCATTCTAACCTCTTCTGAAAATTAAAATAAAAATCAAACTCTTAACTATTTTACACAGCAAAACTACATAGTAGTCATTACATAATTGGTCATAAAATTATTGTGAACTTATTGTACTTTCTTTTAATAATTGGATATTTATTATTACAAATAATACCATGTATATATATTTTTTTAAGAAAATGCATTAGATATGCTAATATATATTTCTTTCTCTTCTTCTTCTTAGCATGAACAGAATTTGAATTTGAATATCTCATTTATATTATATATTATATATTATATATATTTATTAGTAGATTATAGTTGGGGACGCCACATACAATTGAGTAGTGGAAATCGACCCTAGTACATTTAAAAATTCTTTGTAATATATTTAAAATTTTATAATTATTTAATTTAGACTCACTGAAATTTTTTAAATTGATTCCATTGAAATTTTTTATATTGACCCAATTGTCTTAGGAAATTTTAATTTATTTCATGTAGTTAAAATTTTAATATTAAAATTTAAAAGACAATATTGCAAACCTAAAAAATAATAATAAATTTTTATGTCTCTTTATTTTCATGACACTTAAAATCTCTTTTTTTTAATTATTTTTTTGTTGTTTCATCTCCCTCTGTCCTACAAATGCTTTTTGACTCAACTTTCTCATCACTTGTAAAGTTTTGTGTGTGAATGCAAAGTTCAATGTGTAAATCTCTATACCTTTTATTCTTTTTAAATTTAAAAAAAAATAAAATTGTTAAAATCAAATACAAACACATGAAATCAAAAACTCGTAAAAAGTGGGAACAAAATTCCTAACTCAAGTAGTAAATCTTAGCAAGTAAGAGCCTTAACAAAGGACAACCAACAAAGATGTCCATTTTTTTTTTTGGTCAATATTCATAAGGTTAGTATTAATTATTAAATGATCCCACTTATTGAAATTTCTAGCACCACCACTAACTATTGCTAAAATGTGGAGATACACTAATTTACCATTATAAAATATCAATAAAGTTTATATATTTTCTAAATGTGGAGACTACCTAAATATTTTTTAAAATATTAATAATGTATTCAATTCAATATATCAAGTATTTTGGTCAAAACATTTACAAATCTATTACTTGAGTTCAAGTCTTTACAAATCGCAACTTCAAAATTGATGCCGTTGTAAAACTAAACATATTCATAAATAATAGACAAGACTCTCGATTTTAGAATGAACTCAATAGAAACCAACATCAATTAGGGATAAATTCTGATTTAGAATAAAAAGAAAGAAAGGGAACGGAACTGAAAGACAAAAGTAAGATAGTAGAAAAAAAGTTTTAATGGAAGAGAGAGATAATTTTTAATTTTTCATATTTATTTATTTATTTATTTTCTAATATGGATATTTTTGTCTTTTTGTGTCCATTTAACGGTAAAAATTGAAAAATTTAGATGGAAAGACCAATTAATTAGATGGACTAAAATTTTAAGGGCACATTCATTAATTTGGCTAACTAGAGGGACGAAATTATTAATTTGATCAAATTTTAAGAATTACATAATAATTTATTTTTTAATATATTCTAAAGGGATTAATTCTATTATATTCTTAAAGAGTGAAGGGTTATTAATCAATGAGTTTTTGATTGGTTGATAGAATCTTGAATTTTGAGCCCAAATCTAAGTCAAATTAAAAAAAAAAAATACATAATTAATTGGCACCTTGTAAGGACATTGGCTACCCTTGTACGATTTTAGTTCAACTTGATAACTATTTTTGGTAGGATGCATTGTAGTTTATTTTGACATGAAATTACACCATTTTATGCTCTCATCACACGAGAAAACTCCATAGGCACCTCAATTATAATCCCCACATTCCCTGAGCTCCATCCATCCATTGCCTAAAGCAATTACCATCACAAAACATGGATAAGTAGATAACAAATAACAAGCACATGCATTTCAACACAAAGACAATGAAACAAAAACGTCATATACATGAGAAATTCCTGATTACTTCCCCTTTACAAATCCCTCATCATTTACACAAAATTACAACCATCTGCAATGACATTTAACATTACAAATCATTGCAACCCAATGCCTAAAACCAGAAGCAAAAAGAAAAAAAGAAAACCCAAAAAAGATAAGCACAACTCTAACTATACATGTATTAATTAAAGGAAATATTAGATTAGATTTATGGTTTAACCAAAACCTAACTTGTTGCTATTTTGCCTTTTACTTCATGAAACTCACTTTCACCTTGCCAACTCCAAACTATATCTTTAAGTGCAGGCCTAACATCCTCTTCATAAAACTTAGTGTACTCGAGGGTGTCGCCGGAGGACTTGGAGATTTCAACCACTGCCACCTGTGGTGCCACCTCGAAAACCTCGGCGGTCATGGCCAACTTCCCTTTTCTTCCTTCCTCTTTCCTCTCAATTTTCACCTTAAATTCTGCATCACTAGCCACTTCAAAATTCAAATCTTTCGCGGCTGATTCCAACTTTGTCAAGATTACTGGAGCTGAACACTTTGAAGTGAACATAGAAGGCCATTTTTTCTTCTCTTCGAACAAGCTAGAGAGATCCAATCCTGATGACATTGCTGAAATGAATTCAAAAGCATTAAAGGAACGTGGAGAATGCTTTAATTCTGATAATTTTTCTTCTCTATTATCCTCATGACACTTGTGGCTATTGACCAAATCATTAGAAAGTGATATGGACTTAGTGAGTCCTTTTACAAACCAATGATTTTGCCTTATATTAGGAATTGTAATTCTTTTCTCTGGATCAACAACAAGAAGTTTTGAAATCAATCTCCTAGCATCTGGCGAAATCCATGGAGGAAATTCATACTCGGCCTTGAAAATCTTAACATACATTTTCATCAAATTTGCATGTAGAAATGGCAAAAACCCAGCAAGCAAAACAAATAAAATAACCCCACAAGACCAAATATCAGCCATTGCTCCATCGTACCCTTTCTTCCTCAAAACCTCTGGCGCAACATAAGCCGGAGTACCGCATTGCGTATGTAACAACCCATCATTCCAGTGTTGTTCCGGCAAGGCAGAGAGGCCGAAATCGGAAACTTTCAAATCCCCATTTTCGTCTAAAAGAAGATTTTCCGGCTTCAAATCACGATGAGAAACTCCACGGCTATGGCAATAATCAACTGCGCTAATTAATTGTTGAAAATATTTTCTTGCTAAAACTTCCTTGAGTCTTCCCTTTTCAACTTTGGCAAATAACTCGCCGCCTCTTACATATTCCATTACGAAGAAAACTTTCGATTTGGTGGCCATAACTTCTTTCAATTCGACAATATTTGGGTGTTTAACGAGATGCATCACTGAGATTTCCCGCTTTATTTGCTCCATTAATCCTTGCTTCTTTACCTGGTCCTTGTGGATTACTTTAATGGCGACAATTTCATGGGTCTCCAGATTTTTCCCTTTGTAGACCTTAGCGAAGGTTCCTTGGCCCAATAGCTTCCCCATCTCATATTTCTCAAATAAGATGTGTCTGCCTCCATTGATTTGGCAATCTTTATGAACTACTTGCTCTGTTTCGATATCCATAACAGAGGAACCAAAACAGATCCTTTCCCAAATCTAGAAACAAAACATTTTTTGATGGAAAGATGAGAAATGGGAATTAATTATTGGGTTTCATAGAAGGAATGAAGGAGAGAGATTTTTCCCGGAAAATTTTGCCAGCTCCAATAATGGGATTTTCCGGGAAAAAAAGAATATGAGGGATTGCAGTAGAAGTGAGGAACATAAGGGATAAATGATTGAAATTATTAGAAGGAAAAAGGGGTGAAATGGGTGAGAATTGGTGAGAAAAAATTGGCGTTAGGTACGGAGGAAAATAAGGGAAATTGAAGGGAATTGGTTTTTTGTGTTATAGCAGCCATTGATGGATTTAGTTTACGGATTGTGCAAAAAACAAAGCATCAAGCACGTAGAAATGAGTACACATATCAAGGCAGTTATTTTTATTTTTATTTTTAATTTAGGCCAATAGGAGATGAGACACGTGTAGGTATTGTGGGACACTCTGTTTCAGGTTCTAGTGAAGCTTCTGGTTTGGATTTATTTTATAAATAAATAAATTAATGAATATATAAATATATATTTTTAATATTTTTTTATAAAAGAAAAATGAAATAATAAACTATTGGCTAGAGGAAAATAAAAAATTAAAAGGGAAGAGAATTTAAAATTCAATATCCTAAGTAACTCCTAAGAAAAGAATTATATACAATAAATGATCAAGAAAAAAAATATTTTATCTATTTCAAAATATTTTTTATTTAAGATTTCGACACACAGATTAAGAAAATTATTAAATTATCATAATTTTAAGGTAAAAAAAATTAAAATATTTTTTTTATTTTGATGTGAAGAAAAATAAAATTAATACAAATATTTTGTAAAAAATAAATAAAATATAAAATTGAAAAAATATAATAACTATTTTCTTAAAATCCTGATAGATATTTTTAAAAAAAATCTCTAAAATAATAAATATTTTGAAATAGGTGGAACATATTACATATGTTGACCTTGCAAACAATTAACAAATTAGAATTAAAAATCTTGGGATAACACATGATGATGTGATACAATTAACAAACAATTTTGGTTTGGGAATATTCATAATTCATCATAGACTAAGCAAAATTGTATCTGCTCAGCAGAAAATTATTATTTACATTATATATATATATATATATATATATATATATATATATATATATATTGAAATTATTATTGTTTAATTTTTTATTTAGTTGCTGTAATTTTTTTCTTTTTTTCCATAATATTTCCATGCTCTGGCTTATCAAAAAAGGAAAAAAAAAAATATCCCTCTATTTAACATCTTTTTACCTTGTTTTCATTTTATTTTCTCCCTCATATTTTTCTTTGGCTTTCTTCTTAATTTTTATCCATTATTGGCAAAATTAGCTCAGTTTATATATATTTGCAAATGTTAAAATATAGTGGCTTCCTAAATTTCATTGAGGCAACTTTATCATTTCTAAAAAAACAATGCAATTATTTGGCCTTGGAAGTATAAGATGAAACCCAATCATAAAATACACACACACATATTAGTTTTTGGAAAACGTGATTTTTTTTTTAATTTATAGATATTTTATATTATAATAATTTTTATATATTATTTACTAATATATAGAAAAAAACAATAACATAAAAAATATTTAAATATTCAATAATATTATAAATTTATAGCTAATCGATAACAAATTATTAAAATATATATATATATATATATATATATATATATATATATATATATATAAAAGGAAAATTCATTGTTAAAAGCAAATTAAAAAAAAAAGTTGCAATAAAATTATCTTTGCCATCATTTTTTAAAATAAGTTAAAATGAAAATGAAAAATATTAAAATTCAAATATATATTTCAAAATATATTCTATATCACTATAAATTATTAGCCAATTGATATCAAATTATTAAAAATATTTTTTTTTCAAGGAAAACTTATTATTAAAAAAAATTAAAAAAATAAATAAAATGCAATGAAATTATATTTATCATTATTTTTTAAATAGGCAAAACTGCAAAGGAGAATTTTAAAATTTTAAAAATATATATTATAATATTTTATCATCCATCATAGTATCAAAAATTAAAACCACAAAATTAATATATATATATGCTGAGACATAAAAAGCTTTTGACATGTGTATTTATTTTTGACATATAAAAACTTTTTTTGACATTTATATTTATTTTTGACACATAGGCATTATACTTATGTGTAATTTTTATATTTATTGTATAATTAATTTATTAATTAATAAATTACTTTTCTAATTAAACAATGATTCTAATTCTAGAAAATAACATTTTAATTATATTTTTAATATTATATTAATTAATAAATTAGTTTCCTAATTATATAATAATTTCTAATCTTAAAAAATAGCGTGTATATATATATATATATATATATGCTTCAATTTGAGAGTCACCCACAATATATACAAAAAATAAAAATAAAAACAATACCTTGTATATATAATGGAAAAATGATAAATTTTTTAGTGTCTCAATTTAGCAAAATTTAATAATTGAGTATTTTAACTTTTAAAAGTATCAATTAAATATATAAATTTATAAAAAAAAAAAAACATAATTGAGTGTAATTTACAAGTTACTAACCGGTAACTTTTTTAATATTTTTTTTATTATTTAAAATATGATTTGTAGTGTTAACCGGTGGAAATAAGATGAAAAATTACTTGCATGCCTGCCGACTCAATTTAAAAGAAATATTAAAAGAAAATTTTCCAAAACAAACAAATTTAACAACAAAAAAAAAAACAACAAAACAAAACCTTTAAAAACTTAAAAATAAAAAAAAAATAAAAAAAGAATCTGGATTTACTTGCATGCCGACTCAATTTAAAAGAAATATTAAAAGAAAAATTTTCAAAACAAACAAATTTAACAAAAAAAAATTAAAAAAAAAAACCTTTAAAAACTTAAAAAAAAAAATTAAAAAAAAAAAAAAGAATCTGGACATGATGAATCACGGGTTTGGCGAAATCAATGGCTACCCAGTTGAGCTTGGTTAAAAATAAATAAATAAATAAATTTGAGCTTGGTTATTCATTTTGCATGTCAATTTCATGATGAACTGTGGCCACAAATCTGTGGTGATGAACTCAAATTTAGTCGTCGCCGCTGCTCTCTTTCGCGTCGTGATTACTGCCACTCCATTGATGCCGGTCATCGCTGCTCCACTTTCAGCCATCGTGAACCATTAGCCGCCACTCCATTGATCTGGGTTTCAAGCAAAATCAAGGTGAGTGCTCATGGACTCTGTTTGAATCACAGATCTGAGAAGTGAATCTTGAAGAAAGGCCAACTGGGTAGCCATTGATTTTGCCAAAGCCAGAGACTTTAGTGGCCAATGGAAAATTTTTTATTTCCTTCGGTTTCAATTGATTGTGTTGTTTTTTTGTTGGATTCTTGTACTGTAAGTCCATCAACAATAAATAAAAATCCATGTAAATCCATGGACTTACATGGATTTTTATTTATTGTTGTTTCTCGATGGTTTCTTGGTGAATCAAGGGTTTATTGGACATGCAAAAGCTTGAATCTTGTGTTTAATGATACTGAGTGATTTGGGTTCTTGTGTATTTAGGAAATGGAGAAGTTTGTGGTGTTGAAACGGTGGTCGGCAGTTTTTTTTTTTAAAGAAAGAAGAAGGTTCAATCGCAAGAATTTTAAAAATTTTGGATCATTTTGAAATTTTTTAAGGATTTATTTGTAATTAATTTTTTAGTTAAGGGTTAAGTCATTTTCCACCTGTAATTTTCTTTTCCAGCTAAAAAAAATTTAAAAATTTTAATCCACATCCGATTGTTAATTAGAAACTACACTCAATTGTGTTTTTTTACACACTCAATTGATATTTTTAGAAATATAAATATTTATTTGCCAAATTTTCTTAAGTTGAGATCTATGTTGCACGAAAACGAAAACGGAAAAACGAGAAACGGAGAAACGGACATGCGAATAGGAAACGAAACGTGGGGAAAATAAACAAATATAAAAAAATATGAGGGTATATTTATAAATATTAATTTATATATATACAACAAATATAATAATTTATATATATATATATATAAATTACAGAAACGTGTCCGAAACGTTTTGAAAACTCACGGAAACGTGCCCGAAATATTTTTTAAATTACAAAAACGTATCCGAAACGTTTCGAATAAGTTTCCGTGAATTTTCAATCAAAAAACGTTTTCGAAACACGAAAACGCGACCTCTGAAAGTTTTCGTGCATCTTAGGTTGAGATATTAAATTTACCATTTTACTTATATATAATATTGGGCTAGCCATATTACGTGAACCCATTCCATTACGTTGGACTGTGGGCTAGCCACTTGGTCTGGCTTCATTAATTTATAGCTTTTTTTAAGTCAGCTATATATCCGTTTAAATCACAGTAACTTTTAAAGTTTTATTTATTTATTTTTTTTTAGCATTAGAGAGATAAAATTTAATATCGATTCGATTCTTGAAGTTGATATTTAAAATTAGATATGCATAAATTTCTTATTTGATTAATAATTTTGAGTATATTTGGTACACTCTAAAATTAAGAATGAAATTTATAGGACTCCATTGTTTGCTTTGATTTACAAATAATTTAAATTTTTTTCTATTTGTTTACAATTAAATGACTCTAATATTTATTAATATGATATATATTTTTAGGTATAATTATTAATCTAATTAATATATTTTATTTAATTATTTAAAAATAAACTTGAAACTAGAGCATGTTTGGTACACTATAAAAATGAGAATAGAATCTAATTCTTAGTATGATTCTATTTTTTGCTTTGGTATACAAATAATTTAAATATTTTTCTATCATTTTACATTTGTATAACTCTAATTTATATTGTTATGATATATATTTTTAAGTATAATTATATCTAATAAATAATTCTATTTAATTATTTAAAAAATAAATTTGGGAATGCATATTTAAGGTTTTGGAATTCTATTTTACTTGGATTCAAATTCCAATGTGCACCAAATAAACTCATATTTAAGGTTTTAGAATCTTATTGCATTATTAGATTCCGATTACAAGATGTCCTAAACAAGTCCAATGGATTTGCAATAAAGAAGAAGCTAAAAACATATATACGCAAGTGAAATTAAAGTACTGTAATGTATTGAACAAGTATATATGTTATTTATAAATTCTACTAATTAATCAATGGTGTGTAACCCATTTCACGCGCATATTTGACCAGTTCTTTGTTGGCATCAGCATGTAACATTGCACGGTTGGCCCTGGATCCAGGAAATTTTGAACCGAGGCTTTTGAAAGCTTCTATGATCTCTTCTTTGCTGAGAACAGTGTCTTGAATTTCATGAATTTTTTTTTAATTTGCTCTTCAGTTAAGGTAGGAACTCGAGGGAAAGCACAATTCACATGAAAATCAAAATTGCAGTGATAACATTTGTAGCTAATAGACTTTCCAAACTCATCTTCGAATCAAGTTGGGTTGAACATATTTGAGAGACAATTTTGAAAGGTAAGTCATTGGATTCATCAATGAAGGAGCTTGGAATAGAATTTTGAAGGTTTGGAATGATATCTTCTTCTTCAATGAGAGGTTATGGAAGGTGTTAAGAGTAATTTCACATTGATTGAGAATGAATAATATAAATGGTTAATATATGGTGAGAGAATATCATTTAATTAGCTAGTTTTAATTATTTAGGTTATGATAATACTCAATATATTGTCCGGTGTTACCGTTGCATTTCAAAGAGAGTGTTTAAATTTCTTTCCTAATTTCTCGAGTTGAATGTCCAGTCCCAGCTAGCCCAATTTCTAATTCAAGTGACAATTGGATGTCCATTTTCAATTGTCACTTGAGATGGAGTGTTAAGAGTAATTCTATATTAATTGAGAATAAATAATATAAGTGGTTAATATGTATTTGTATTCTTAGCATTCTTTTATATTTCTTCTGTTAATTCACAGGCTATTTAGCTTTTTTTTCATCTGAAGGACCCTTCATTCCGATGATCATTGAAATTTTTGATTGTTTTTTATTATCAGTAGTAGCTGATTTATTATTATTTTCAATTGAGCAGGGATATTGTCACGCCCCGAACCCGAAGGTACGTGACCGGCACTAGGGAACAGGAACGGGAAAGCTTAAGGCTTTCGGAACCCGTAGTAAGCCTGACTGCTCAATAAACGATAAAACATCAACATGACAGCTGTAACTGTCATCAATCAAGGGCTATGGGCCTACCTAATAAGCAGAACCTGATAATACATCACATCAAAGCCACTCAGGGCTATCAACTCAATCATACCAACTTTCTCATTAAATCACATCAATACCACTCAGGGCATTTATCTCAATGACATCATTAACAACAATCTCATCACCAGGTTCCTGCTCAACAGAAATATTCACCATAACAATAATAATGAGGAACCTCTGGTTACCTCAAAACTCAACATACCTCTAAATAGAAATACAATTATCAGAATAACAATGCGGAGTGCTAGAGTAATAATAATACAACATAATATGAAATTAATTATATATCTGAATAATAAATATATTCCTCTGCCGAAGGATGGAAGGCAGGAATACTCGACTAAAAATTACTTCTCAAGCTCAACCTGCAACCTGGAAAAAATTGGTGAACAGGAATGAGCGTTCAACTCAATGAATTATATAGTTATCAACATAACGTGCCATTTGAATGCTGGAAATGCTAATGCAACGTGTCACATAAACAATTCATCATATAATCATATGTCAGGATGGGAATCAGTCCACAAGAATCATACTATCATCAAATACGGGGAGATGACCCCCACCTTGGCTCTTTGTGTCCAACTGAAAAGTACTCATAATATCCAATACATAGGGTACTAGCTGTCCCTGGCCGAAGCCGTGCAGCGACCCGACTGGCAGCAGCGAGCGATGAGCAAGCTCTTGAACTATCATACAACAGTCAATGCTCATCCATCATATATCATATTCACATTCCTAATGATTCTGTGTCATCTCAATACCATCCAGCATTCACAATAATTATGCAATGCACAATTAATAAATCATTCACATGCATGTGTCATAATGCACAATAACTATTCATAGTGCGTAATTTTATATATATATAACATCCAAACAATCAATGTATGAATGCAAATGAAACTTTAATTAAATAAAAGAGAATGGAGCATTATATTAAGCTATATAACTCACAAATCTTCTCAAGCGTGACATCTCGCAACTGGAGAGACGCCTGAAATATTGATACTGCATAACAGAATATACTATCAGATCACTGAACATTAAACTATCTAAATTCATAATAATTCCGCTACGCGGAAATAAATCATTCTAACATCAAATTAATCATCAGGGATAAATTTCGGACTATTGGGCGTACTCATCGGAGAGTCGCCGGAAAAGTCATCGGAAAATATCGACGGTGTCGGATAGCGATGAAATTGGTGTCAATATGTTCGTATCGAAACGTGGATACCGAAAATATGCACTACTTAATTTTCTCACCGAATAATCGCCAAAAAAATGCGTCGACAGACCCGAAATAACACCGTAATTAGGCAAAAATTCAAACGTTCACCAAAATTCACAAATGAGATACCGAATCGAAGCTTACAAGAATACGAGTCCAACGGTATAAGAATCATCAGAAACTGAGGTCGAAAAGTGGACGAAACAATGATCGAAAGTCTACTGGCCGGAGGACGCTTTTCTAGGAGGTGCGACGGCGAACGACGACCGGGCTAATGCCGTTGGAAGTGTCTCAGCCTCCCCTTCATGGTGATTTGGCGCGTGTTCCGATTGGATGACCGGAAGGCGACAAACATGGCAGTTTTTCGATACTGCCCTCTCTCTCTCTCTCCTGATCTGTTTTCTCTGTCCTGCCTGCCTCTTTTCTCTTTCTTCTTTTCTGATTCACTTTTCTGTCTTTTTGTTTCTATACTTTTTCCTTCCTTCTTTTTATCTTCTAACATATACAT
>CATKHJ010645168.1:0-22404 GCA_949750685.1 Vernicia montana
AAAAAAACCAAACAGAGCCTCATCATTACCATCATCTTCTTCTTCATCATCCTTTTCCATGTCTCCTTCTTTCTATTCTCTCCTTCTCCCTTACTCTCAATCCACACCTACCCCTTCCCCTTCTCTTAACTCCAATTCTTATCTCACCCACCACCACCACACACCCGCCACCACCACCATAAAAGAAGTGTAACAGAGAAAGACTTTTATTTTTAGTGTTGCTAATAATATATAACAAGTATTAGGTGTTTAATTAGGTGATTGGAAAAGAGAATGTGAATTAGGAAGGAGATGGAGAGAATTTTTTTTGAGAAACCCAAGAAAAAGAAAATTTTGGTGAATTAGGTAGCAGATCCGTAACCCAATAACCAGGAAAAAAAATTGTGGATTCGAATATTTTGTTTATAGGTATTAGGTCTAGCTGAATGCTCTTATTTTCAAGTTCTCATGAGAGAGAGAGAGAGAGGCTATGAAAATCGTGTGTTTTTCTTTTTTTTTTTTTTTTTTTTTTGTTTGTTTGACATTGGGGAAGGAAAATATATATTAGTCATTTCCTTTCAAGTTAATTTTCACGTGTACTTTTTTTTCAGTAAAAAAATAATTAAAAAATTTTAATCCACATCAACAAAACTCACATCAGGTAACTGAAAATAATAGTATTCAATTGTATTATTTTTATAGGTTAATACTCTAAATTAATATTTTTAAAAATTTAAATACTCGATTATCTAATTGTATTAAATTAAAACACCAAATTTATCATTTTACCTATTTAGATGGCACTACAAGAAACTTGGCCATTTGTTACAATATACTAAATTTCTTGTTGGCAAGCCGAAAGTTACACATAATTGCAACCACTAATTCACTGTAAACTTTAGATAAATAATTAGGAACCTAACCCCAGCACCAGCCCTATGGACTATGGTGATGGTTCTATATGCATACACGATGTGACAGTTTATCTTCCTCTTACTAATTATATATTTCCCTCGTGTTGCAGTTCCTATTTCTAAAGAATATTACCACATTTAGGGACCAATGAAATAACTTTAACTTGGTTTACCATAAAATGATAAGACTAGCTTTCCCAGTGTATAGACTATAGAGTTAAAAATTAGGAATATTTACCGTCTTAAAATCAATGGAATGGAAGCATATATTTTGTCTAGCGGTAGTTACATAATTGAACTTGGGCGAGTCACCAAAGAAAGAAATGAAAGAAACACTGAACATACAAGTATTTATTTGGGGGTTGATGATCCTGACTTCATTTGATCGCGACATTTATATAATTATTGCCTGATTACCTAATTAATTAATTAATTAAGGTTCTGGGCGAAAAAAAAAAAATTAATTAAGGTGTTGCTTCAACTTCTTTTTCTCATTCATATATAACTAGTGGGAAATCTGCCCATTGCGTGGGTAGGCATGGCCGGTTTAACCAAACTGTCAGTTTCGGTTTGGAACCGGCAGTTTTGATTTAATAAAATGTTCAAACTGAAACTATAACCGATATTTACGGTTTCAATTTTGATTTAGAACCGACAGGTTTTGATTTCGGTTTGAAATCGGTTTTTTTTTATGGTCTAAAACTAGTTTGGAACTGATTACTTTATTACATTAATTTTGATTAAAAAATTAATATAACATAATGAAATAATTTAACATAAAATTTTAATAAACAATGAAATTTATTAAAATATAATTGTATATTAAAAAAAACTTGCACTTAATATTTACGTTAATTTATTAAAATATAATTATATGACCAGTTTAACCGAATCGTCGGTTTCAGTTTGAAACCGGAGGTTTTGATTTTTGGTCCGGTTTTTAATAGAAACCGAAACCAAAACTAAGCTTCTTATGATTTCGGTTACAAACCAAAATCATAACCAAAAAACGGTTTTGGTTTCGATTTTATTTGACCGGTTCCGATCTGATTTAGCAATTTCGATTTGGTTTTAATCACCCCTAATTAATAGTAATTTACTAAAAAGTTTATTTGAATAGCTTTATTAATATTGATTATGTATTTCAAATTTCACATTTTATTTTATTTTTATGATTTTACAGTTAAATTTATATTATTTTAAATGATTATTTATCTAAATAAATCTTAAAATTCTTCGTAAAATCTCATGATTTAGTGTTTGATTATACCCACATATAATTTTCATATTAGACCTGATGTGTAGTTAGGTCTTTTTCGATTTGAGTATTAATAACAATTCATTAAAACCCTCCACTTAAATCCATGTCAATATTTATAAATAATTTGCCGTTCACAGTAAATCTCGAATTGTAAGTAATATTTCTAAAATTTTTATGTACAGATAAGTAGAATATATATATATATATATATTTTTAATTATTAAGTTATTAAACAAAAACTAGAGAACCCCAATTTTCAATTTTAAAATTTTAAAGTTCTACATCATCAATTAGATTGCTATCATGATTAGATTAAGATTAGGTTGATAACTTATAATTTTTGTTGAGATATTTTTCCTTATAAATTTTTTTACTTCTAATAAGTAAATAATTTATATTTAATTATATTGAGAAAATAAGCTTAATATAACAGGAGAGAAAGGTAATATATAATATTTCCATTACAGATAAGCAAAATAAAATAAAATAAAATAAAATAAAATAAAAAAGAGTTGTTGACTTGAATAGTCAAATAGCTATAAAGTCATGCTTACTTTGTTGAATAATAAGCTAAGAAAATGATTTTTAAAAAGTATAAAAAAGGGACCAACAAAGACTTGGAATTTACTGCCCACTTTGAAACTCTCATATTGGAAGAAGTCATCTTCTCTTTGTGTCTCTCTCACTAATGGGTTGTTGAAAAATTGTTTTCCTACTATATCTCCCTCTCTTATGGGATGGATAGATGCTGCAGTTGTAATTGAAACAATACATTTTTTATTTTTATTTTTATTTAGTAATAAGGTGTTACCTTTTACATATCATACTAAATTCATATTTATAATTTTTTTTTTTCCTCTGGTCTTCATCTTAAGTTTTATTCCTTTGAACTGCCGTCGATCTTTTATTTTGATTGATGGTGATTTCTTTTTCTTTTTTACTTAGATATTTATATTCAGTAAATACATATTCTTGTAGATATGTTAATCTGTATTTTTTTGACATAAATTTATTGTTCGTATTGTTTTTAGTCACTTTTTTTCTTTTGTTCATTTGATGAGATTTATTATTATTTTTTTTTCCGTAAAAGTAGTTAGTTCTTCTCTTGTAGAAGTATTTTATTTTGTTAGATTATTTATAGTCTTTGAATTTATTTTCATGGTTTTGAATTTATTATTGATATTTAAACAATTAGACATGTTTAAAGACATAAAAATAGTTAATTTGTGACTTAATAATCATCAAATAGAACATGTTTTCCGTCGAGTTGTTAGTTCTAATATTATATTAACACGATTGAAAAATATTGAAAGAGATTTAAGTTATTTTATTATATTTCTTAATGTACTTTTATATTTATATTTTCATATCAATATATACTATTTTTAATTATAAATGAAGATTTATAGTATTCCATTAAAAAAACATGACAAACAATTCATGTTAAGATATTTTATTTGATTTCACTAATATTTTAAAATGATCAAAATCAAAATTTTGGTATCATTTCATTCACTTAATTGAAAATAACAAATGCACACCCCTTTTGAATTATAACATCATTTTTGCATCATTTTGAGAAAAAGAAGCTAAATAAGCTTATATATATATATATATATTGAGCAAAGCACATTTTTTCTTTATCTAACATCAGCCTTTCTTAGTCAACAACTGGAAATCTCAGGCAGCAATTAATTTCCAAAGTTTGTTTTTAAAAAACAGTATTGTTAAAACCTGATCAGACTAGTTAAATTGGAAACTGGCCACTGATTCGGTTTTTAAGTAACAAAAAATTAGAAAATCATTGAACCAGAAAAATAGGTCCGAACTGGAAAAATCGAAAAAACCGGTGAATCGGTCAGATCGAAATTTGCAAAACGATACCGTTTTAAACTTAATAAAATAAAATAAAAATGACATAAATTAAATCGAACCGGTCGAACCGCAAACCAATAGAGAAACCGGTTTAGTCTCCAGTTCGATTTTAACAACATTGTTAAAAAAGGAAAGTGACAGAAAAGAAAATGAAAAAGATAATCCATAATATGAATAATCTTAATTTCGTATCAGTCCCAAAAAAAAAAAAAAAAAAAAAATCACTTTCGTATTAATGTGAATTTTCTTTTAATTGCATACTAAGATATAACTTAATAATAAAGTGCATATTCACATGGACAATAAATTCATATTTGATTTCCTTCTAAATACTTTTTAAAAAAAAGTACACTTTATCTTTAAAATTAGAAATTATAATGATTTAATTTTTAATGGAAATTATTAGAAAAAGAAAATTAAAATGGCTTTAAATTTTGCTATTTTCGAATGGATAACAATAATGGAGAGAATAAGCACTTACTGACTTGAGCTTAAGTTGTATCTTTTCTCCTATTGCAAAGTGCAAACGCAAGCATGAAAATTCAACCTCACGTGGATCTTCCTTCTAGATTCAATATTTAATTTTGTTTATACCTTTATTATACTAATTCGTAAATCAATTTTTATATGCCTAATTATTTGAAAATTTTGTCCAAATTTATTTTTTTAATGTCAACTTGTGAATCACATTATCATATATGTGAACAACAAAACCCTTTTAAATTATAAAAGCATCCTAGATTTGACAAAATAAATACTTTATATATATATAACATTGAAAAAGAAAATTTTAATATCGATAAAAATTAAATTTTGTGTCTTATTAGAATTGAATATTTTTTTTTCCAATTGAAAGTTGAAATTAATTTTGGTTCATCAATTTAAACTAAATTTGTAGAAGTTTAAATAAATAAATAAATAGGGTGACGATATCAGCAGAGTAAAAACTATTATATTTTGCATCAATTGACTTTTCTAATTTTTAAATTGACATATACACCCTTTTATTTACTTCAAAAACAATTACATTTTATAATTTATTAAAATAAAATAATTAACTATTATTTCTTTTTTTTAAAAAAAATTAAATTCCACATAAAGAAATACTTTTTTCTTAGAATAGAAATACAAAATTCTTAAAATTGAATCAAAATTTATTTAAACTATTTTTTTTCTTTATTTTAATTTTTAAAAAATTATGTATAATTGGAATCCGTATAAACAAAAAATCACATACATATTGATCTATAATATTTTGTTTTTTGGATAATTTATCTATAAATTTATTAAATGACAAAACCAATATCCTTATCCAAATCACTAATAAAAAAAATTATATTTTATATGAATTGAAATCAAGGAAATATGAAGAATTCACTTCATACAAGTATTTATTATTATTTTTCATAATATTACAAAAAAAAATATTTTAAGTTATAAAAAATTAAGAGAAAAGAAAAACAAGACCAAAGAGAAAAAAAATTAAAATAAAGTTTTCATCAAAACCATAATTTCCTTGTTGGATTCTAATAAAAATACAATATATTCATGTTTATGATAGTTTTTTAAGGATAATAAAATTTTTATTTTTCTTTAAAGACAAGAATATTTCTATACAGGGAAAATAGTTAGAAAAAGAAAAGTATAAAAATATAATTCATGATAACATCTTAAAAAACATAAAAGGCAATTGTTTTTTAAGTTAATAGAATTTTTCACTTTGCTAATATCACCACCCATATATATATATATATATATAAGAAAAAAAAAAAAAGAATACTGAGTCAAACTGGAGACGAATGAATGATGCATTAAAATGGCAAATGATAGGTTCAAAATGGAAACCAAACAAAAGTATAAACATAATTGAAACGAGCAATCCAGTCTGCCTTCACAGCAACTGCACAATCCTACATAAGAGATTTCAAACTGGAAGTTGGGGAAGAACTTTGTACCATCCTACATAATAGTCTTTGAAAAACCAGGGATCTAGCCTAGGGTCATACACCTACAAGTTTCATAAGGTAATTGTTCTATCAAGAATTAATAGCGCTCGAAGGAGGAAGCATGCCCTCCCCTGCTAGGCCGGTCATATGGACCTGGCCTACTCCTATAGCTCCTATCATTTCTTGCAGTTCCTCCACTTCCATACCTATCGCTGCCTCCTCGTGCAACAGGATCCCTATCATATGTTCTCTCTTTGCCATAACCATTGTGTGCATAACGATCTGAACCACCATATCTATCACTTGCAAAGCGATCTCCATTTGGCTGGTACCTGCAAGGTTAACAAATGAAGCACAATAATACTCATGAATAGTAGACATAACAAATTGCCATTCAATTACTCTTCAACAGTAAACGTTGCCCAGTGCTGTAAAACTGTTACTTCTAGAAAGGGTAAAGCTAGAAAACATTAGACTATAACTACCACGTTAAGCATAAAAAAAAAAAATATGGCCTGACATCTTGAGAAAACTTCAGGTACCTGTCATTCGTATAGCGATCACGGCTCCCATATTTGTCTCTGCTGTCAAAACGGTCCCTATCACCATATCGTCCTCCATCATAGCGGTCATCCATGTATCGATCGCGATCCCCCCCAAAGCGATCAGCACGGTCACCAGCCCCTGCAAACCTAGAACGTGAAGAAAATGGACCTCCACCTCCACCTCGCCCACCAGCTGAAGAGCAGTCTCGGGCCCAGTGTCCTGGGCGCCCACACTTGAAGCACTCATCTTGCCCAAGAGGTCTGTCTCCTCCATAGCCTCCTCTGCCACCTGATGATGAGTAGCCACCCCTGTAACCCAGTTCTAAATCATCTCCTCCCATTTTAGGTTGTGCCTTGTTCACTGAGATTACACGATCACCAAGTTCCCGTCCATGCATCTCCCTGATAGCATCATCCATGGCCCGGCGATCTGCAAATGTGATGAACCCAAATCCACGTGGACGTCCTGTGTCTCTTTCCAGCATGACCTGCACATACGGCATAGTAGGAAATCCTGACGAGAAGAAAATGCATGTAACAAAAATAGCCAAAAACTAATATGCATAGATAATGCTATAAAATGGATGAGACATCACGAAACATTTACCCTGCGAATAGAAAGTATTAAAGGCAAATACACATATCATGCACATTGAATTACTTTATCATTTAGTCAAAATTATCTGAGAAAAATATGATTGTTTGCATGCCTGAAACTTCAACAAACAATAATGATGACAAAGGATCAAATGCTTTGAATGAAACAAGTAAAGACAGCAACAAATATTGCAACAATGAATGAGGAAGGGGAATCTTGACAACACTGTCTTACTCAATCACTCCTAAGAAACATCCAGAACAAAAAAACAAAACATTAGCATCTTCCCCACCATAATGGCTCTTCCTATGCTGAGACAGCTTTTTGATTTGGACTCCACCATTGCCCGATAGAATGTGATTATAATGATGCATAAGAAATATCATTTTCAGAATATACCTTTAAACACTAAATGTATATTAAAGGGGAAACTTCAGAGTAGATATAGCACTCCCTATTTCCTTTTCTAGGAAAAATAAATTATCACCTAATTGCATAGACTGGGAGACTCTGCAAATCAATTACTAACATATCATAGCTGTCGGACAATTTGCAAATCTATCTTTTCAACAAGTTAAAATGTGCTTTTATTGGTCAGCATTACACACACACACAAAAAAAAAAAAAAAAAAAAAAATCCTTTAATCAACAGGACAGCTGGACTTTATTTCCAAACAAAAAGAGCACTCCAGTCCAAACTAGCATAGCAGAAACACAGTTAGAGGATAGTAAGGATTACAGACCTACCAAACATAGTTCACTATTATCATTTATCCATTTATAGCAGTAGTAGATGCACATTTCCAAAAATCTTCTTCAACAAACAATTAAATGGAGAACATACTTTTGGAGATCTATCAAACACATGGGAAGAATAAGGTTTCAGATTTAACTGCTGTAGATGATTTCATTAACTTTCAATAAAGGGGGGATAGGGAACGCAAAGTGTAAAATCTACAGATTTGATCTGCAGTAAAAAAATTTAGTCATGAAGAAGATTTGCAGTAAAAGATTTAACTAAGAAGAAGATGATCAAAGGTGACAAGCAGATAACTTACTTTCACATTGTTATTATGGAATGGCTAAGGCATCTCAACGTGTTTGATATTTGCAAAGAGTTCTTAAGCAAAACAGAACAATCTGCAAACTGTATCTGACATCTAACAAAGTAGATCAACTGCTGATATCTATTTCCCATAATGAATTCTTATATAGCAGCCATGAAGCTTGAAAGCATCAATTTACCTCTGATAGAACATCCTCACTTAAACTGGTCATCACTACTGTTCTTCCTACTGAATATGACTACATTACCACTAAGGTTATCAAATATCACACAAATGATAGCTTAAATATCAGATCAATTTGCATCTGGCTGTCACAAAATCAAACCACCCAAAATACAAAAACTTGGCCTACTCTCATGCCTCTTTCACTTTGAAGAAATACCACAATTGGGCAAAATCTCATGCTTCCTTCACACTTTGGATATTAACAGTACCATGTTTTCATCATTCTTGAACCTGCTTCAGCAGCTCATCAGTCATGCAGTTCAGAAACAACAAACTTTTATGTGCATCTACCCACAGTTTCTGAACAGACCAGAAGCAATGAACCTCTTCCAGCCAACAAAACTTGACACAGAGTTATGAATCCACGCAAACAGATAGATCTCATCTTTTTTACTTTGAAAACTATGATTATAATGATAAGCATAAAGTTCCCAATAATGTTGAAAACTTTCAATCACTGTGCTACCAGGCAACATATAGAAGTCCTTCAGTTGGGAGGTTACAAGCAGAAGGATTAACAACACAAAAAAACGAGAAAAAGAGTTTCACCAGCTAATAACTACAAATATCTCAACTCAACTCAACTCAGCCTTAATCCCAAAATTAATTGGGGTCGACTATATGGATTCTTTGTTTCCACTCTGAACAGTTCTGGGCCACATTTTCTGATAGTTGTAAAAAAGGATGAGCATCTCTGATGGCCAAAGACAGATCCACCCAGCTACTACATCTCAATTTCAATTTTTAAATAATGATAAAAACCGCCAGTAAGCTACAAGGCACCCAAATCTGTATTGCTCAGACGGCCCTGAATCTGTTCTCTGCCATGCAGAATGCAGTTCTGGAACATCAAAGCAAAAAAAGTACAGTTTATGGCTCTTGAGGCTTCCAACGGACACATGTGAATGTGAAGAATGAAGAAAACAAATTAAGGTCCATCAACTAGGTAGCATAAATATGCAGAATGCAGAATGTAATGAAGGATTAAGAAATTTTAGTGACCCATCTGCACTCTGAAAGAAACAATGAAATTTATTCTGACTGATCAGCGGATAAATCCAGCAATGCAATCTTGTTATAACAAACATGCACAAAGCTCAAAGCAGTCCAAAATCAACCATGTCCAAGGATGAAAATCAGGAACCTTATCCAAAATTAACTATGTGCAAGGATGAAAAGTAGGAACTTGGATATCACGAGTCCACTGCATTAGAATGGCATGTGGATACACCTCCATGTAGAAGTGGACAACTGTACTTATGATTCATAACATCAAGAATGGTGTATTGGAACTTCCCTCATAACCTTGGGATAATCATGAACAGAATCTCACCCAAATTAGTATTAAAACCAAAGTTCATGGATGCGCTTGGACCTCACTAATAGATCAAGCATCAGGTATGAAAAATTTCTGGTTATCAGGGAGTGAATGAAAAGTAAAACAATGAAACAACACAACAGAGTTGCAAAGAACAAGCCACGTACTACAGGATAGTGATAGAAAACCATCATGATTCTCAGAGAAGGAAAGCTTATTAACAAAAATCCCCTATTGACAGGCATCCAAGGAAGAAAGAATCAGACAACAGTCCAGCTCAAGACGTATTCTCATTCATCAGTACAAATCCTTCCATGATGTTTTTGTCCAACCAACATGAAAGCAGGAAAAAGCCAGTTTAAAAACCAAACAATGTTCTCGCATAACGGCCCAAATAATGTTTCTCATTTAACTGTAATTCCAGTTGTCAAAGTATGACCAATTTAAAATCGCCAATACCTATACCTCATTCATGAATCCATATAGACACCAAGTGTGTAAAACAGAAAGCCTCCCAACTATAAATAATTCAATAATTTTGCCACATCCCACACGCTCATTCCAAACTTATGAATTGGGTCCTCTTCTAGATCCAATTGTAGTGATGTTTCCTCAAATTATAACTTCGACTGCACTCTGTAAACCACATACTCCACACATCCATAAATTACCCTGATAACTGAACTTGGAAAATTAAAAACTACCCATCCAATTTTAACCTATTCAATGAAATGTGACTGATCTTGAGCAACCTGATTCAACCTCTCTGACCATAAACATCTCTAAACGCACAGCATCTCTAAATGTACAGCATCTCAAAAGCTTATACCAGCAAGCCATAGAACAACAAAAAGAACAAGGAACATTAATACAAATAGAAAAAAAAAATTATTAAAAAAGTAACTAAAAAGCCATATACCAAGAGTCAATTAAAAAGTAACTAATTACAAAAAATAATTTCTTTTTATTATTATTTTTTTAATTTATTTAGCATGAAACAGTAACCAAACTGGGGAATATTCAAAAATAAATTCAAACAAAATTATATTTTGAAATAATTAAAAATTAAAAAAGTGTACACAAAAATATTACTTGTTTAAACTTTTAAAAGTTTCAAAATTTTACAAATTTTCTTTCCTATCCTTTCCCTCATTTTCTCAGAAACCAAGCAGAAACAGAAAAAAAAAAACTAAAAAACTAAAAAAAAGTACCTGACACTCGATGATTTTTCCATAGCGGTTAAACGCATTCTCGAGCTGTCGTTCAGTGACGTCCCAAGACAAGCCTCCAACAAATATTCGGTTCTCGTCCTTTCCGGCCATCTCTATATCACATAAAAGCAACGCTGCATGAAATCGAAAATCTAGAAATCGAAAACAAAACAATATATCAGAGAACAGAGAAGAAAAGAGAAGAATTTTGTTACCTGTTAGTGGTAATTGAGAGTAACGTGACAAACCCTAGAAACAATTTGGGATTTTTTTTCCCCCTGTTTTACTGACTGCTGTTTTACCTTTGCTGGATATGGGTTTTTGATATTTTGTTTTTGTTTTCGGGCTTTGGACTGTGAAGAAGGGTTTTGGTCGTGGGTTGGTTGGTTGGTTGGTTGTTTTTTTTTTTTTTTTTTTTTTTTTAAATAAAGAGTGTTGGCTATTTTTTTTAAATCAGGATAAAAGTGATAATACATTTAGAATTTGTTTGATATATTTTTATTTTTTATATTGAAAGTTTATATCTTGAAAATAAAGTTAATAAAATAGAGGAAAATCACTTTATAAAAAATATATATATATATACTTTTTTATGGGTTTGGTTTTTATTATTATTATAATTTGTTTTTCTATTTTAAAACACCAAATTGTGTATATATAAATAATACAATAAAATTTTCTTTTACTTTTGACAAAAAAAAAAAAAAAAATGGATGAAATGATTTCATATAAAATTAGGTTTTAAAAGAGTTATTACTTGACTGATGCTGAAAAATTTTCTAAATAAATTTTGAACTCAACTTTTATTATAGATTATATAGAATTATATCCTATCACCCAATAAAAATATAGAATAATTTATTAAGCTCTTATTTTTAGTATAAAAAATTAAAATTCAATTGGTGGTCTTCTTTTATTTTTTTTTTAAATTATATATATCTAAAAAAGTTAAATTTATTTTTGTTAATAGATTGACATATTTGCTATTTAAAAAAAAAAAGAGTAGATTAATTTTTAGAAGCTTTGCAAATTATAAAGTATAGACAATGAATATGATTTTGGCATGTGAATTTTATTTTTAATTTTTATTAAAAACAAGTAGATTGTTGGTACAGAAGAGCTATTTCATTAGTATTTGCACTTAACCTAAGTTAAGTAATGAGGGACCTTCTTTGGGAGTTTTTTTTTTTTTTTTTTTTTTTCGTGAGAAACGAAAAAAAAATCTTCAATTTATGGGATATTAAAAGAAATGATTAATAAATATTTCTTGTTTGGAAATTTAAGAATAAAAAATAATATTAATTATTAAACATAAAATAGTATTATTAAAAAATTATTTTTAGTAATCTCTTGTTTACTCAATTTTAAAAGAAAAAAAGATACAAACTTAAAAGATAATTAATCTCTTAATATCATTTTTTGTTCAAACTAATTAAATTTCCAAATAACGAAAAACTCATATCTCACCACATTTTCTTTTCTTTTCCTTTTTTTATTCTAATCCCCAAAGAGGGCATAAGGTTTGCGAGGTTTTGAGTTCAAACTACAGTTGTAACCAAATTAAAAAAAAAAAAAAAAAAAAAAAAAAAAAGGAGAGAGAATAAATTGATGACTTAGCAACTCCCCTGAAGAAAAAATGACAATAAATAGTTACATAACTAACAATGTTAAACAATTACAACATCATATGGAATACTTACATAATTTACAAATGACTGTACAGAAAATGAGATCAATCAACCAGAGATTGAAATGTTTAACATTGTGAATGTGATCAGATTATTGGGGCAGCAGAGGCAGCCTAGAAACACTAGTAGCTCCCCCGCCGCCAGTTAGTGACTTAGAGCTTGTCTCCTTTTGTAAAGTTGAAAAAAACTTCGGGGATTTAGCAGAAGTCTTCTTGTTTGTTCTCAAGGGCAGAATCTGCAACCTGGGGTTAAGCTCAGTACCTGAATTTTCTGCAGTCAACTGATAGCTTTCAACAAGCTCTAGTTGCCGAGCAATTATCTCTGAGCATCTGGGAAGAAGCTCCACTGGCTCTCCTCCAGGAATAACAATGTACTCAATTGCAAGTCGAACCTCCTATCATAGAAATGGAGAGAAATAAATAAACAAGAACTTGTGTGAAATATGTATTCCAGCAAATTAAAGTAGACAAATAAAGAATCTAAAACTTCATTGGATATGAAAAACCCATGCAATGGGAGTCGAAGAGAATCAAGGGCTGGTGGAGCCTGGAAATAATTCGCAGTACATAAGCTCACAACAAACTGAAGTAAAATGCTTTTCTTTTCTTTTTTTTAAAATATCACAGATCTTATGATTCTTGCAAGGAGTGTGCCTCTTGGTGCTCAAAGAGTAATGACCCAAGATTAGACGAGTGCCTTGTGCACCTCAGGTGTGTCTAGGCAAACACGCATGGCTTAGGGGGGGCTTATAAGAGCATCAGTTTTGAGATTTTGCACTGTCTTAGGTGCGCTTTTAACAGCACTGCCTGTGAAATACAGGAAAGAAAAAGAAGGGGAAAAGTGCAAGGATACATGGACCAACTCAGACAATATAACTTGGAAGATGACCACTGATAAGAAGAAAATAAGACAGAATAAAAAGAGGTCAGCAATTGATAAAAAAAAATAACCAAAAAATTGGCAATTACTACAGCATTTCCAAACAACTTAATTTTCTGAAATCATGCAACTGCCAATGAACTCAAAAGGAGAGAGGGGGAAGGGGAAAGATCATGATCACTACAGGTGAATTGTTGAGCAACAAAAGCAAGACAAGAAATGCCTCAACATTTGGGATAGTCAAAATCTTTTGGCTTTCTACAAATTATTTCCAAACATTGATCCACTAGTCAAACATTCAAGATCACTGAGGGATATGCTTTTCCAAAAATGAGCATGGTATATGTTCTATTAATAACAATTAACAGCCATGATTATGGATTCCTGGTTCCAATAAACTGCATATTTTGATGAAGAAACCTGAATATTTGAATATCTATGAGCAACTAAGAACAAGAAGCAAAAAACGTAAATGGAAGGAGTTGTACCTCCAAAGCATCAATCTCTTCCAGGGTGGGCTTCCTTTTTGGTGCATCATCTTCAATTTCAATGTCAAAGGAACTTTTGATTGGCTGCTTCAATGTGGAGCCAAATGATTCGAACCCAAGAATCGTACGAACTGCCTTGACCATTTGAGCCATGGTATTCGACTGAAAAACAAGATAAAATATCACATCAATTACATATCATAGATGATAGATCAATGCAATTCTTGCAAACTTTTTTACGATTGCCCTTTCATAAACCTCATGTAGAAACACTGATCACTGATGACCCAAAGAAAAATTGTCATGCAAGAGAGAGCATCATTACTGATGGAGCTTCATGCTCACATAAAATATAACCATTGTTATTTTCTGGTAGTAAAACAATTTCAACACAGAGTAAGCAAAAAAGAAATAGAGCATACCTTGATAACAAATACAGGTAAATGGTGGAATTTAGCTACACCACGGATCCATGGGTTCTGCTTCATTTCTGAACTTGATGCTAGAATTGCATCTGCTATTTCAATATCATCAGTCGCATCTATCTGATCCTCAAGCCCCATCACCTTTGCCACTTGTAGTAGATCAGCTTCAATGATCTAAAACAGAACAAATTCAATAAACGTAGTCAGACCAACTTTACAACTTACAGATCAACGGGGTAACTTATCTACTCAAGGAAAGATTATTTTAGTATCTGATAAAAGTAAAGGATTCAAATTTGTTTTGTATCATTTATGAATTTGAATTAGAAATCTCCGTAAGCATCTTGAGTAAAAGGTAAACAAGGGATGAATAGTTCAAGAAAGAAACTTTGACCAGTTTACCTTGTAAGTGTAGACACATACTGGTGAATTCCTCCTTTTCACATATCCACTTGTTTTAAGTTTTTTGAACTGGTTTGGAGGATAATATTCATCCTCTTTGTCAGACTCTACTTCATCACCTTTGTCTTTATTAATGGTCACTGCCTCAGATTCTTCTACAAGGATGTTTCCAAGTATTGGACTGGACTTCAGAGAATCATCGACTTCAGTAACCATGTGACGTATTTCAAACAGAGGAGTTTTTCCTATAATCCAAAAGGATTCTGATAAGATTTGAATTTGTATAACTTTGATGTCAAGATGAGCATACAGATGCCATATCATGAAAGAAAAAAAACATAAGCATACCTGATAGTATAGCATCTACTGTAGCATCTAATCTATGATGAACACGACATTCAGTCCTAGATATCATCTCAACTGCACATGTAAATGTTGGAGACCCTTTTCTCTCAAGAATTGTCTTCTGCACTTTCCTTTTCCTTGCTTCCTCATCACCAAGAGTTACACTCTGTTTTCAAATGAATTAACTTGTTTGGATTACTAAAACACAAAGGCTCAGGGTGAGATCTTCACCCATAAATTTCAATATGTCATCCCAGGAATCATGTAATGGAAGTATTCATAAATTTTAGGGCAAAGTCAACAGATAGCATAAACTTGATTGGAATATATCCACATCTACATGAGTTCAGATAAAGTGAAATGAAAATGGAGCTACTTAGCACCTCTATGCCACCAACAAGAATCTGTAAAGATGGATTTTTTATTATGTTGTCTATGGTCATTCCGTGGGCTGTTCCAACTAGCTGAACTCCACGTTGAGCAATTGTGCTGGCAGCTAAGGCTTCAAGCTCTGTTCCTATCTCATCAATTATGATGGCCTCTGGTGTATGATTTTCAACTGCTTCAATCATAACCTGCATGGACGTTTATCAAGACAAATGTAAAAATAAGAGAATATGCAAGCACTTATCCAATATGGCAGCCATTAAAACAGCAGAATCAAATTGACTCACATTATGTTGCATATTAACATTTGGAACTTGCATCCTTCTTGCATGACCTATTCCTGCATGAGGAACATCTCCATCACCCCCAATCTCATTTGATGTATCTACAATAACTACACGTTTCCCCTGGTCATCTGCCAGCATTCTGGCTGTTTCTCTATGTGCACACACACCAAAAAAAAAGACATTAGATATCAACACAATGTAGCATGAAAATACCTGAATTCTTAATGCAGCATTGGGAAAAAAAATAGCAATATGATAACTCATGTAGTTACTTTTTAAAGAGGTCTAAATAATCTTAAATGAGTGAACAGTAAACTATCTCCGTTCATTCTCTTTTTTGCTGTTTTCTTCTTATTCCAAGACTTTAACAGACTACATAAGAATCCATTATCATGATAGATTAAACAACATCCAGAGCAAAAATAAATTGAAAAGTCAAAAGTGGATAATATCTCTTAATAAGTTTAAAACAAACTTAACACTAAGGCTTATAATTTACCAGGATAAAGGGATTCTACAAATACCATGTGCAAAAACTTTATTCATAGAATGCTTGCGCATGTCTATATGTGCACCAAACCAAAATCTGACAAGTAAGTTGCCAAAATGAACTTTGACTCAGTTGCTTAATTTTTACACATACAAGGAAATGTGAGTACCTGATTAAGGTTGTTTTACCAACTCCTGGTGGTCCTATGACCAATATGGAACCTCCCCCCTCAACCAAGTCTCTGATAATTTCAGCACTTCCAGATACAGCTCGACCCACCCGACAAGTGAGGCCAATAATTTGCATTTTACGGTTTCGAATGGCACTTATACGATGCAAAGAACTATCAATACCCGAGCGGTTGTCATCAGAAAACTCGCCAACCTAAGCATAAGCATGGACTTTTAGACAAGATACTAATTAAATATCCTCTCCACAACAATCCTAATGGACACATCATACTTCAGAAATTATTGGGTATTTAACAATCATCAGAATATCCAATTCCACAAATATCACTATCAACCATTCCTCAGTGAAAAAAGTATTGGATCACTTTTATACTACACAAGTTGATACCATAGTCACATACACACACACAGACTGGTCACTAATAAACTATTGTTCAGGAAAAATAAGCTTTATATGGGGATATTATGTATAACTCTCTCCATCAATTTCTAGTACATGCCACTTGGATGGACTCTAACTACATATATAATAATAATAGAAGTAAAATACTTCTCACAATGTCCTAATCAAACAGAGAAAACAAAGTGTATAAAAATCATTTGCTTATATCACCTTCCAAATCATACATATAATCTATTTCACACACACACGAAACAGATATACATCACAACCTTTAAAGAATTGTTCCAATCAAATCACAGAATTTATTTGGATCACCTTCCATATCAGCATAATTTAAGTATTTTTAGCATATATCCTAGTTCTGAATAGAAGATCTCCTTCCTTCCTATAAAAATTATAAATAAATAAAGTAATTTCTACAAGCTTATCAAAAAATAAAAGGAATAGTGATTTGTGTGCATATGCAACTATTATATAACGTCAATATTATCAGAAATTAATCAAATTAAAGTAACCAACTTTTAAATTTTTTTTTATCACCTTTGATATTGCATGATTTAGATCCTCATGCTTCACAGGCTGCTCTGAAATAACCCAATCCCCAGATGGAAACCTCGCTAGAGGTTTCCTTCCCAGGTCCAATACCACTTCAATCAATTCACCAATCTCTCCACGCCCACACAACTCTCTTCTCATTCTCAAAGGCAACAATTTAAGAAACGCATCCAACTCAGAACTGGCAACAGAGCACGAAGAAGAAGTCGAAGGAGTTGAATTCAAAACCGAATTCCCTAATTCTGACGCCGACCCATTTCGCGTCTTGTACCGATCAGACGGTCTCCGGACTTCTGGAGCCTGAATAGCAGAAGGTGTCGATGATTTCGACGACGAAATCCGCCTATGCACACCACGAGTTCGACGAAATGACGAAGAGATAGTAGAGAGATAAGTGAGAGTGGAAATTGGGATTTGGCAAGCTGAATAACATGAGCTTTGAAGATCAATAAGCAGAAAACGTGAACCCATAGCTCTCATTTCTGTATTTTAGTTTCTGTTTCCAGCTTCTGAGCCAATCCAAAGCAAAGTAGAAGAAGAAGTTCTGGTGTTCTGGTGGGCGAAGTTGCAAGGAAGAGATTTTGTGAGGATGAATGAGGAGAAGATTCGAAAGGATCTCCTTTAGGATTGGAGGGAAAGTGGGGTCCATAGAAGAAAGAAGAAAAGTAACACTATTGTCCATGGAAGAGCTTGAAGGGCCACGCAGTGGCTGCGGACCACACGTTGGAGTTGCACAGTTGAAGTTGGTTTAGTTTTGAGCCAATTTGGAATGGGTTCGATGGCTTTTTTTTTTTTTTTTTTTTTTTTTTCCCTCTAAATAATAGTCAAATGCAAGGAATTCCAAATACTTTTCCAATCCCTTTTTCTTTTTTTTTTTTTTTAATTGAAATAAATGTGCTGTTAATATGTTAATTGTATGAACAATTTAAAATTTAATATAATGAGTTATTTAATAATTGTTTTTATCACATCAACAATGAGGATAGAGAGGGAGATTAAGAGGGGCCGGAACCTCTAAAATATAAAATTTTTTAAGTGTGAAATTATAAAAATTTAGTTGTATATTGTATTTGGTTATTTTATTTTAAGTGACAATTTTCTTTAAATCTATATAAATTATCTTAATTATATATATTATATTGATGTAAATTATGATATAAAAAATTTAATCCTCTGAAATTTTTTAAAAACCAAACATTTCATTAAAATGAAAGGAAATCTATTTTATCAACTAAACAAACTCATTTTTGTCATTTTGCTCAAGTAGTCAAGTGTTCCACTACCATTAATAACTTCCTTGTGCTTCTTGAAATTGATAATTTTGAGCGTGCACGCTTACTTTGATTTAAAAGTTACTAAATTTTCATACCCTTCTTTAATAATAGCTCATGGGATTAGCAAAAAAAAAAAAAAAGCTTATGGGATTTTCTCACTTTTTTATGGTGGGAATTCTCCAACTTAAGGAAGTGCTCTCCAAATCTATACCAAGACAATTAACAAACTGAGAGGAAAGCGACCAAAAAAAGAGTCAAAACCAGCACAACTATTTGGAAAAAAAAAAGGTAAATTATTATTTGTTGGTAAAGTTTGACCAAATTAATGAAATAATTCCTCTCTTTTTATAAATTAACTAAATAGTTTTTAAGTTTTGTTTTTGTCAAATCCTTTAATCATTTCGTCTAACTTTTTTTTTTTTTTTAAATTTATAAGAAATAACTAAAATACCCTTATACATATATTAAAAACAACAAAAATAATTTATAATTGAAAATTTTTGTCATTTAATAAGAAAATTTTAATCCTTGAATTGAATTAAAATAAAATAAATCAATTAATAAAAAAATTTCTCATTTTTAATATATATATATACGAAGGCATTTTAGTCATTTTATATAAATTTAATAAAAAAAATATAAAATATTAAACATAATGACTAAAGGGTTTGATGAAAACAAAAGTCATAGACTAGTATTTAGCTAATTTCTCAAAAAAAAAAAAAAAAAAAAAAAGAACTACATTATTAATTAAGTTAAATTTCATGGATGAAATAATAATTTATAAAAAAAAAAAATAAAAGAAGCTCTTAGAGATACCCCTTATAAGCAGGATTGTTGCCTTTAATTTAAGTCCATTCATATGTATATTCATCTCTTTGTCAAGATTTTGGAGTAGATCCATCCTATGGAATGTCTTAAATCAGAATATTAACATCTGATCAAAGTATGAGCCTAACAAAATACCTAAGAGCTCTTTTTTTTTTTTACAAAGAAATACTATTCATTTAAGGGGATAAAAGCCAATCAATACAACAAGTCAATACAAATACCATGAAGGTCTAATTAGGAAATAAAAATTTAGACCTATAGTCCATAAAACAATGACCCATCATAGGATTTTTGACAGTGGGTTTGAAGTACAAAGTGAAATTGGCCCATTGGCCTACAAAGATCGACAATTTTCCAATTAGTCCCTACATGACCTTCTTCTGTCCAGAAGCTTCCTCTGGCCCCTCTATTGTCGTCGGCGATCGATGAAGAGAAAACCCATCCAGAAGAGCAGGGGAGCAATTGAACCCCACCAAAAGATCTTGCACTGATAGAGCCTGAACCAAACCTACAAAACAACAATTGATCTGGAAATAAGCCAAGATCTATGAAAAATAACAAACACCAACCGGATATGCCGCCATAGATTAACAGGGGAACAAAAATCGTCCATGGTAGAAGAATTGGACAGACTCGTGAACCCAAGGATGTCTGTGTTTTCAGCTCTAGTTGGAGCGATCTTCAGCCTCAGAAATGAGAAATAGAGGGACAAATGGACAAATCTACATTTCCTCATGGCAGCAAAGATCTAGTTGAAGTAAATCTGAGATAAAACCCAAAAAATGAAGAACCCCATGGAAATGGGAGACAAAATAAACCAAGATCTCAGCTAGATTATTAGAGATGCACGACAACAAAACAAAATAAAAAGGAAAAAGGAGAAGGGAAAGCTCACTCCAACGGCTATAGCCACCAAAGGGCACCCTAGATGAAGCTTGAACGAGAGGGGCAAAAAGAGAGAAGTTAGAGAGAACAGGTCACCACGGCCTTAACTTCCTAAGAGCTTTTTTTTGTTCAGTTCCATATATATATATATAGGGATCGTTTTGTTGTAATGGCAGAGGCCAATTGCTATATGTTTTGGTACTTTTTTAATAGGCCTAATGACAAAATGAAAAAAAAAAAACCTAAACGTTATTTTTTTTTTTTTCAATTTTATCATTAACTTTAATTTTTATCAATTAAATGACCAAACTAATTAAAATAATACAATACTATTATACAATAAATTGCCTTTTCTTTTAACCTGATATAGGAGGTTAATATTAATATAATAATAATATAAATATGAATTTATTGTCAAATCATATATATATCCACTGGGGGTGAGCAAACGATCGATTCGGTTCAAAATCGAACCGAACAAAAAAATTTAGTTCGGTTCGGTTGGTCGGTTTTGGCTGGTTGTTTTTTGCTATTTCTCTCTCTTTTTTTTTCCCCCATAAATTTGAGATAAAATTCAAGTGTGTGTGTGTGTATACATATATATATATATATTAAACATATATTAAAATTCGTTTTGTTCGGTTTTAACTAAATTTTTTTGAGAAAAAACTTAACTGATCCGAAATTTAATTTTGTTTTAAAATTTTCAAACTGAACCGAATTGAAATTTTAAAAAAATTGAATCAAACCAAACTGAATCAATCGGTTTGGTTCGATTTCAGTTCGGTTTAACTAACCACTAACATCTACCAATAAATCATACTTGGCTATATTATATTATATTAAAATAAATAAAATTATAGACTAGCACACTTTAATATAGCATAACAAAAAATATATACTTAAGATAAAAAGGAAAAAAAAAAAATAGACTATAGACTATATGCCCCATCTCACTTATTTTTTTAGTTTATTTCTCTAAATGGTAATAATACTTTCGTTGTAACAATAAAAAGAGAAAAAGAAATAATCTCAATTATAGAAGGAACACTACAAGAAAACAGCAAAATAGCGACGCATTGATTGCGTGACTAAATAGCAACGAAATGGCAACCGATCAGCAGCGGAATAAAAAAAAAAATCTTGAATTAGCGATGGACACATTTCATAACTATTTCGTCGTAAAATATAGCATCAAATTTTGATGCTGATTTTAACGACATAATAGAGACGGAAAATCCATCGCTAATTAGCGACGCACAATATTCGGTCGCTAACGTTTGTGCCGAATTTTCCTGCTGATTTTAGCGATAGTTTAGCGATGAAATTTTCTGTCGCTAATTTAAAAAAAAAATCCAGCCAAAATTTTTTTATTTTCTCACTTATTTTAGATTTATTGACAAATTTAGCGACGATATTTTTTGTCGCTAATCTCAAAAAAATTTTCCCTCCCAATTTTTTTATTTTCCTGCTTATTTGTAAATTTAGCAATAAAAATTTTCGTCACTAATGTCAAAAAAAATTTCCACCCAAAAATTTCAATTTTCCCACTTATTTTAGATTTAGCGATAGAAAATATATCGTCGCTAAGCTCAAAAAAAAGTTCCCACCAATTATCGACGGATTAACGATGCCACATTGCGTTGCTAATTTCAAAAAATAATTTTCCTCCCATTTTTTTTTTATTTTCCCGTTATTTCTATGGATTAGTGACGTAATCTAAACTTTTATAAAAACACATTTCTTCACTCTCATCATTTTTTTTCTCTCTTTCCATTTTTTCATTCTTCCCCTCTCTTCTCTTATTTATTCATTTTTCTTTCTTTCTCTTCATTTTTTTTCCTCTTCTCTCTTTCATTTTTTTCTTCATCTCTTTTTCATTTTTCCAATCTTTCATTTTTTATTTTTCCTCTATTCTTTATAATTTTTTCTTTA
>CATKHJ010645191.1:0-11900 GCA_949750685.1 Vernicia montana
CCTTTACTTGTGGATCTTTAAATAATCGCTCTTTAAATACTTGCTCTTTATTTTTCCATCTATCTCATAATTATGCCATGTTCATGCATTATGAATTGCCATCAATATCCGTCATCCATGAAATCCTTTTTCAAAAAGTCAAATAAAATTTAAATGGCAAATCAAGATTATTCAAAACCAAAAACCTAGTCCCCGAGCCCAAACTTGGTTCGAAGATTAGTGATTTTATCCTTGGGTAAATTAATCAAAAGATTAATAAAATTGGAGTCAAATTTGGTTTTTCCTTAATTTTTTCATTTAAAATAAATTAGGGTGGCGACTTCCGAATCCATTTCAAAATTAAAAATCAATTTTCCGAGGCGATAGCCGCTTCCAATCGTGAGCACCGAAACCCGTTCCTTAACCTCCCTTAAAAATTGCTTAGCCTTTCCTTAAGGCATCCCGAGCGAGGGGAGGGGCGTTCGGGCGAGATCTCACAATATTATGAATGAAATTAATGTTATTTTAAAATCTTATATAATAACTTTATGAATATAAGTTAATTCGAGTTATAATTAATTTTATAATGAATTAAAATGTTTAGTTTAATAATTTTATTGAAAAATTGAATTTATCATAGTTCTGTAAAATATTATAAAGGTTTGAAGTAAAAAATTAAATTATATTTTTAAAGTAAATTATTTTTAAACAACGTTTTAAATAGTTAAGAAATATATTTAAGTTGTTGAGAAGAAAGTTATGATTTAAGTATATTAGTAATTTTCTTGTATATGTATATATGCTTGAGTTGATGAATTAAGTTTGATTTTAATGATGTATTCTGATTGAGTTGCATGTGATTGCTTGTCGAGTTTTGAGACCCAGAAGGAGTCGTTGAGTTGTGATTGGGTTATATGAATTGTGAATATTATTTAGAAATGTTTATTTCTCTAGTTTTAGATGGGTAATGTCCTAGTTATAAGGGAGACTCTGCAGAAATTTCAGTAGAATCTTTTGAGTCGTCGTGTTAGCGTTAGTAGCTATAGTTCAAATTGTCTTTATTATGATAATTTTCCTATTATTCAGTATCAGTGTTTCAGGCATCTTTCCAATTGCGAGATGTCGCACCCCGAGGAGAGCTAGTTAGGCATCCATCAAGTTTGTGAGTTATATAGTTTAATATAACACTCCATTTCTTTTATTTAATTAATATTTCACTTGCATGTATGCATTGATTGTTTGTATATGTATATGTATATATATATATATATATATATATATATATATATATATATATATATATGTATTATGGATATAAGTTAAGCATTATGGCATATGTATGTGATTGTTTTATTATATTTGTGTTGCATATTACTTGTATTTGTTTGGATGAGGTTAAAATGACATAGGACCACACATGATTGTGATTGTAATTATGATATGATGATTATGGTTTGATGAGTTATGACTGGTGTATGACGACTTGCTCATCGCCCAGCGTTGCTGTCAATTTGGTCGGTGCTGCGTGGCTTAGGCCATAGACGGTTGGGACCCTATAATTGGATGTTAATAGATAGTTTTGGATTAAGAAAGTCAGATAAGGGGTTTGCTCCCCAGTTTGAGGTTTAGTATGGTTACTATCTGCTAATTCCTATTCTTGGTTGATTATGTGATTGTTTGTTTGGCTGACATTATGCATTAGCATTTCTGATTTTCGAATGGTATGTTATATCGATAACTATATAGCTCATTAAGTCGAAGGCTCATTCCTGTTCAATATTTTTCCACAGGTTGCAGGATGAGCTTGAGAAGTAAATTTTAGTTGAGTATTCTTGCCTTCTATTATTCGGCAGTGTATTGTATTCTATAACTCAGTTATGTAATTAATTTTAAATTGTTCTGTATTATAAATTTTAGAACTTTGCATTGTTATTTTCATTTTCTAAAATTTTGTATCATTGGTTCAGTTGTCTAAGTTGTTGAGTTTTGGAGGATAGCTAAGCTTTCCCATTATGAATGTGGTGATGTTCAATTATACAGGAACTAGATGTTAATGATAATGATATGATTGATGTTTAGCCCTAAGTGGCATTGATGTGATTTTTGGTAGGTTCTGCTTGACAGATGGACGTATAGTCCTTATTCTATGACAGTTACAACTGTCACATTGATTATTTTGTCGTCTAACGTGTAGTTAGGCTTACTATACATTTTGGAAGCCTTATGCTTTCCGGTTCTCTAGTGTCAGTCACGTTCCATTAAGTTCGAGTCGTGACAATTATAGGGTTGATGTACTTAATCAAGCGAAGTTTCAAAATATGATCACTATTTATGAATTATGTAAAGGGTTCGTTGAAACAAATAAAGTGCAATCTTACTATTTGATAGATAGATTGATTTGACTCGTTTTGACTTTGCCTATTTTTACTGCAACTACTGAACGAATATTTTCAATTATGAAACACGTCAAACATGCTTTATGTAATATTTAACTCTTTTATATAGAGTAACTACTACTTTAACTTTAGCTTTTGTTACTTTAACTTTAGCTTTTGTTTTTATGTTTTTTATTTTTTTTACCTAATTTTTAAATGGCTTACTTTTCAAGTTTTTGAATTTTTTTTAAAATTTAAACTTTTAAATGAAGAATATTAATATAAGTGTAATTATCTTAAAATAATTTATAATGGATCTGTTATTAATTATAATTGAATTTAGAGTTTTTTATTGTTTGACTTTATTTTTAATAGATTATTTTAACCCACTTAAAAGTATTTTCATTTCACCAATTTATTTTGAATTTCAATACATTTATTTGTTCTTATATCACATTTTACCACCTTTTTATATTTTTCTTCGTCTTGTCTTTTTCAGATAAATTTATATTTTTTTTCTCTCTCCAAAAAAAATTTAACAATCAATAAATATTTCTACTTCCTTTATATTCAAATTACTAATTTCAATTATTTTTAGTTCAAGCAATATAATAAAAAATTAGTCTTCTAAACATTCCTTTGACCAATGGGTCCTTGAATCAATTCAAAAAAATATCTTAATACATTAAACATATCTTGTTGTAAATATTATTATATATGCTAAAACCCATGTTTGAGTTACTATTCGTATAAAAGTACTTTTTAAAACCCTAAAAAAAAAAAAAAAAAAGAGAAAACTAATTGGGCTATATTTAAAATGGGTCTAAGTTTATCAGCATTATGTATTATATTGGTACGTATATGGTTTTACCAATATTAAAAGTATCTTCAGCATTTACAACAAAATAAATAATTGTTATAATCATTCATTCTTCTTCTTTATTTTTTTTTTTTTTTACAGTGATAAAAAGGATAGTGATATCAAGAAAACAAAATGATTCACTAAAATATAAATAAAACATAAGGAAATATAACAAAAGTTCTTTTTGTATTAGACAGAATATGACATCTATACATACCTGAATATTTTATATTTTTTAAACTAATTATATCTAACGTATTAAAATATAAGATTTTTAAATCTTTTTATATCTTAATACAATAGTTATTTTAAGATGAAATGTAATTTTGGATTAATTGTCTACAGTATTAAGATAAATAATCTTAAAATGTCTTAATACAATAGATAATTAATGTAAATATTTTTATACTGTGTAAATATTATGAAAATAACATTTAATATCATATGTTGTGTATTTAATGATTATTTTTTTCATTTAAAACAATATAAAATATTAGATATCACATTGAAACACGACTACGAGTTTCACTCGCTTGTATATATTAAAACACTTCATGAATCACTGTTCTTAGAACAATGATTTTTCAAATTTTTGATTTTTTTTTTTGATTTTTTAATTTTAACTTTTATTTTTTTTAATTTCAACTTTTAAATGGGCAATATAAGATAAATGGATATGATATTAATTATAATTAGATTTAAAATTTTTTATTATTTGAGTTTATTTTTAATAAATTATTTTTACCCATTTAAAGATATATTTTCATTTCACAAGCTTATTTTAAATTTCAATATATTTATTTATTATTCTACCACTTTTTATATTTCTCTTCGCTCTTGTCATTTTTAGATAAATTTATAATTTTTTATCTCTAAAAATATTTAACAACCAATAAATATTTCTACTTATTATTTTTTATTCAAATTACTAATTTAATTATCTTTTCTAATTTATTTTCATTTTAGTTGAAATAATATAATGAAAAATTAGTCTTATGATAATTTCTTATATAAGGGTTCCTAAAATTAATTTAAAAAATATCTTAATACATTAGATACATTTCATTATAAATATTTTTATAATACTTAAATATTAAAATTTTTAATGTAACGTGCATTTATAAGTGTAATATCATCTTTTATGTAATAATTATATTAATATAAAAAAAATTCATTTAAAATAATATAAAATATGGTTAGCGCTTATTTATATATATATATATATATATATATATACACACACACTATTAATAGCAAATAGCAAACCGGAAGTCCGAAACCAAAGGGTCGTCTTCTTCTTCTTCCACCATTTTTTTCTCATTAAGCATCCAAAAGTCAACACATTTCTCAAAAGCCTTTTGAAATTACACATCACCTCCACCATGAACCACCAGCCCGAACCGGACCTTCCTCTCCCACAACTCCCATCTCTCCGTATTCGTCCCTCTTCCCCTTCTCGCGTCACCACCCCCACCGCCGCTGCCCAACGTCGCATCGCCATCGCCGTCGATCTCAGCGACGAGAGCGCTCATACCGTCAAGTGGGCTGTCAAAAACTACCTCCGCCCCGGTGACGCTGTCATACTCCTTCATGTCCGTCCCACCTCCGTTCTCTATGGCGCTGATTGGGGCTCAATCAAGCTTCACATCAATGATAATAACGATAGTACCCCTCTTGACGAAAGCGATCAACAGAAGCTAGAGGATGATTTCGATAATTTCACTACCACAAAAGCCAATTCCTTGGCACAGCCGCTGGTTGACGCGGAGATTCCATTCAAAATTCACATAGTGAAGGACCATGACATGAAAGAGAGGTTGTGTTTGGAGGTGGAGAGGTTGGGTTTGAGCGCTGTGATAATGGGGAGCAGGGGTTTTGGAGCGGCCAGGAAGAATTGTAAGGGGAGATTGGGAAGCGTCAGCGATTATTGTGTGCATCATTGCATTTGTCCGGTGGTGGTTGTGAGGTATCCCGATGACAACGATGGTGGGAGTGACGGGAATGCTGGAAAAGAGGGGAGTGTGAAGAAAGGAATTGTTGGGAAGGATGTGGAGCTTCACCCTGTGCCTGAGGAGGACCAGGAATATCATGATGCCTCTGATGAGCAAACAGGTTTGGTCTTTTTCTTTTTTCTAAACTTTTTTTTTTCTTTAAAAAATGCTTTTGTTGTTTTATGATCTTTATATTGTTTAATCTCCCCTTACATGATCAATTAGCACTTTAGAAGGGATCTTTTTGGGTAATTTTCATGGTTATGCTTGCTGGGTTAGAAACTATCATCTTTTGTTGATGTTATGGAGTCTTGTGGTGTTTTAGGTTCGATTAATTGATTGGGTTTTTGTTAAATTTTAATGATGAATAAGGTTTGTTATGCTTGAGTGGCAATAGAGTTCCTCAATAATGGGAATGTAATTTTCTTATTTAGTCTATGTTGTTTTTTGGCTTTGAAATAAGGGGAAGAGAAAAAGAAAACTGAAAAGTCTTCTTTCTGCTTGAATAATTGGTATTATTTGACTTTGGTTTAGTGGAGGATTCTGTTTTTATTTGTGTCAAACTATATTTTATTTGCCTCCTTTATTATACATATGTAGTACAAAATTCTTTATTGGCTACTGATTCTTTCTTTATTGGCTACTGATTCTTTTTCAAAAGAGTAGGCTGTTTTTATGTTTGTAGATTCTGAATTGATTGATCCTGTTTAGGATTGTTCCAGCTCATGTTGCTTGCATATCAGTTTTCCAATCCTTTTTTTTTTTTACTTAATGTAGTTTTATATTTTGTTTTTTTGACACTCAGCTTTAGGCCAGTTTGAATTTCAAAGGGTGCAAATATGATTATTTGCTTACTTATAAAAGTACAAATATCTTTGTGGATTGCTTAAACTGCACTCTTAAATCTGTTTTGAGTAGCATGTGCTGCATTATAATCACTTCCCATCTTCTTCATATTCTATTTGTCATTTACATGTTTGCTAAGTTGAATCTTTGGCATCTCATCTCCAATGCATTAGCTTTAGATTTTAAAGTGTCTAGCTGTGTTGTATATATCATAAATATGTTAAAAGTGTTATAACAGGGCTATATTTGTGCTAGGTGATGATTTATAGGTGTCAAAAGTTTTATTGTGGATGGAAACTTTCTGCTTTCCCCTAATGTCATTGACTCATAGCTATTGGAAACTGATGAATGGATGGAAACTTTCTTCTTTCCCCTAATGTCATTGACTCATAGCTATTGGAAACTGATGAACTGTTAGAACTTGATGAACAACATTAAGAAAACCAAGAAGACAAATAACAAAATCGAAGGAGCACTAATTTGTGTTGTCATCTAATTTGAAATTGCAGATCGTGTATGTACTTTAGACCAAAAATATTAGAACTTCACCTCAACTATAGTGTTTCATGTGTGGCATTGTGCTACTACCAAGCCAATATGGAATGAATTTAGACCCAATAACTTTTTAGCCCTGCACATATCAAACTGTCAATCCACCTAAGACATATATGAACACCTTGAGATTAGTAAGACAGAATCTTTGGCTGTTGAACTGCAGCACCTTATATCATCCATTCAGCCAAATGTCATTGTGTGCTTTTTACATTTTCTCTGCAGAAATCTTCCTAATTTATTAAGGGAATCATGTCAAATAACATACCTGTTATTATTGTCATCTGTCCTTTAGGTTTTTAATTTTCTTTCCCCATCTATTGTATTTCATTTTTGCTGAACTTTTCAGTTACTTTGTGACTCCGGTACCTAATAAATTGCTAGTTCAAAATAGGTCAATGGGCTATTTTTTTAGCACATATCAGCACCTATATAGGATATAATGATGAGAAGAGGGATAGCCAAGCACGGGACTTAACCTTGTTCTGTGTTTGGTGCAGGGTAGGGGTTAGAGAATCTTATTTTTTGAGCAAGATGAAGGAGATCTGTTCTGTATAGCAAATTGGTAAATTATCTGTTTTTTTTTTTTTTTTTTTCATGACGATATTCGTAGTATTTATCTAAATCTTGTAGTTAGGAATATTGATGAATTTTGTTTGGGCCTAAGTATAATTCTTATTCTCTGATATTACTGACGTTCCTCTCGTGTTTGTTCTCCTGGTATATTTATGATTAATTGCAGTTGATCTCATCTAACTCTTTCCAAACTGTCTCTTTTGGTAGCAGATGCTTAACAAGAGTTCAAGGCTATGGCAAAATCCCCAAATTCAGGTGATGCTTAAATTAATGTTTTGTTCCCATTTTAATATCTTAATCTTCTTGGTTTTCCCCACTGTTTTGGTCAAATAGAAAAGGTGTTTTTGTTTTTTCATTTTGTTTTTTTTGTTTTTTCGTTCTGGTTTTATTAATGATATAGAAGGTAATATAATGTAGCTGAATGGAGAAGGGAAGTTCTTTGTGCTTTTGAGCATTACTGGATCATTTTTTTTAATGCTCCTCTTTTTTTCGAAATTTCTTTTCTGATGTGGTTTCTGAATTATATTCAGAACATTTTTTTTTCCATCCTAGCAAACATGTGATTTACTCGATAATTTCTCTAGCTTCATGTGTAAGATGCTGAGTTTTGTAGTGTTTAGTGGGTTTGATAAATTATTATTATTATTATTATTTGCAGCTAAAAATTAAGGCAGACACGATTACATGTTGAGGCTGTGATGAAAAATTAACTTTAAGAACAGTTTCACATAGAATTTCTGGTTTCGCAGTGGGATTTTGCCTTGTACATATCAATGGTGGTTCAGTGTTGTTTCCATCTCTGTTGTTCCTATAATTCCTTGTAAATTATGCTTTTTAAAGTGTTGATGCATATCTGAATGCTTTCCAAATGTTTTGATAATGCTACTAGCCTTTTCAAAGCATTACTGTTATCTTTGTTGGAATTGGCTTTTGGGATTGTATAAATTCTTTTACATATTTTGCTTTGTTTTACCCTCAATATTGTTTGCATATCATATATTTTGGTTTTCATTTTCAGAAATTGGCTATGCACTCTTTGTGATAGTTCTATTCTATACTTATGAGGCATATGCAAGGAAGGCTATTATGATAATCTCTTCTCTTTTTATCTCAAATTGAATTTTTTTCATACATTTTTAAGAGTGGGGATAAAATTGGGATGGATTCATGGTGGAGCTGTAATTCCCTGTTAGGTAGGGAGCGGGACATAAAATTCAACAAGATGGGATAAAATTATTTACCTTTACTATTTCCACTATGAAATAGGTACTCAGAAGTGAGAGAAGGTCTCATTGATACAACTATTCTTACAAAAATTAATCTACGTGTTCAACATTAGATTAATCTAATAATTATAAGATTAATAGGCTGAACTAATATTAAGATATCATGAGCAATGGTTAACAAGTTAATGGAAAACTTTTTGGCATTTGCTTATACTAAGGCGAATGGCATGAGTTTTCACTTTCTAAATTACCAAAAAAAAAAAAAAAAAAAAAAGCAAACAGTTTAGTATAATGTTGGAGTATAAATGAGCCAAGTTGCTTAGATTTAACTTGTAAAATATTTTAATTCAACTTGATTTTAATTAGTCGATCTTTAATTTTTTTTTTCTTAAAATAGGGTTATTTATAAAAATTTCACGAACTTTTATTAAATATGTAATTACAACACCAATTTTTAATTATGGTAAATTGGGTCACAAACTTTCAATTTTTGATAAATTTTACATCGGTCATGATTCTGGCTAATTTTTCAGCTGGCAAGTCTGACGTGGCATATTTTAATGTTTATTTAGCCATGTCAGAGCTTATTGTGGAAATTAAAAAATTTTTTGAAAAAACAGACTATTAACACTAAACATAAATGCCATCGTTTTACTTTTTACAACATAAATCACTTTTTAAGAACCCTAATCTAAAATCTATCGAACCTAAACTCCTTTCTCTCTCCTAAATCTCTTGTAATCTCCCTTTACATTTGCTTCTTGTAATCGATAAAAAGAACGATTGAATTAATCAAAGCTGTTGCGCCATTGTTGGGATCATTATCGAAGGAGACAACCCAGAGATTATGTTCCCACTTTTATCAAATAGCTTCCATTATCAACTACAACAGTGAAAATGATTGCTCTGGTAACACTCCCAAGTAAGTATTGAACTTTCTTTATATTTGATTTTGTCTTATGTGTTTTAGGGTTACAATTCTTTGTAGCAGTTTAAGGTTTAATGAATGAAGCTGTTGTAAACTATCTAGTTGTTTTAGGGTTACCTTTTTCTTACTAGTCATTGACTTTTTCGACATATGATAGTAAAAATATTTAGGATTTTCAAAATTAAAAATTGTAATTTCATCCTTCCCATTTTCTTGGGAACATACATGCATGCATTGTTTTGATTAGGGGTGAGCACAAGACACAGGTTATCGGATCTGACCTGAAACCTTAAACCTAAAAAGGAACAGGGAAAGAAAATCCTCGAGACTTAAAAAAACCCTGAACTGAATTGTACTATTATACATATATTAGGATGGGACCGGGTCTATACTAATCTCCATACCAAGAACCAACCCGAACCGATCCAGAATCGGCTTGGAACTAATCCTTGAAATTTGTACCGATTAGATAATGCATATATAATTATAAATTATACTAACATATAGTATATACACTTTATTTTATACAGTTATTTGTACTTTTATACATATAATATATATACCATATATAAGCATTCTTTCCTAACCCTAATTCATAAAACCTAAACTAAACACACACTCTCTATCTATATGTTGCCTCCTTTACTATCTCTCTCTTTGAAACCGTAGCTCTTTCACTCTCAGTCTCTCTCTGCTCTCTCCAATCTCTACTCTCATTCTCAGAATCTCAGAAACTTTTACAATAGACTCTCAGTCTCTCTTTGCTCTTTGTAATCTCTACTCTCATTCTCAGAATCTCAAACTCTCACAACTCACAATAGACTCTCATTCTCATACTCTTATATGAGACTCTTATCTCCATGATCCCAGACACTCATATCTTATCCCACACTCTCATCTCTTCTCCCATACTCTCTAGATCTCTAAATTTTTCGATCTTCTCTAGATGTGTGGATCTTCGAAGTCGAAGCAACTGATTATCCACGGAGGCGAATCTACTGGTTATCAACGAAGGTGAACTTATTGGCTATTAGGTTGAAATTGGTACTTGGGTATCTGAGAGTTAGGTTTTTGTAGTCCGAGAGAGAGAGAGAGAGAGTGAGAGGTGAATTAGACTTCTTTTGAAATTCTTTCGGATTCAAACCAAAGCACCACTAATCCTAGCAAGAACTTCTTAAGTGCGAAATAAATATTTTGAAATTTAAGAATAACTCAAAGACACTTGGGAGAAAATGATAGCACAAGGGATTAGATTACTGAAGTGAAGCGTAAAATAAATAGACATCTAGAAATATTTCAGCAGCCTAGTGATCAAAGTTAGACAATAGGTCTATCACAGGACTTATGCTTATTCTATTTCTGAGTAACTTAGATGGCTATTTTGAATAGAACAGAATTAAAATATTTTGCAAGTGAGATCAATCAATTTGAACTTTACGTGAATCACTTTATATTATTGAATGGACATAAGTGGATTTTATTAACCAAGTTCGTTTTTAACACATATTGGATTCGATCAAGCAACAAGAATAATTAGTAGAGGCAGAAACATAAAGAAAAACTAGATGAGTAGGAGAATAGAGAAAGGAAAAACGACACAGTGATTTATACTGTTTCAACCCTCTTGCCTACATCTAGTCTTCAAAGCAACCCACTTTGAGATTTCCTCTTCACTAAACAACTCTGTTAATGTGCCAGAGTCAAGCCTATTACAGTAGCTCCTAATCACCCTAAAAGACTACCTTAAGAAAGTTATCCCCACTTATCGCCCACAAGCTTCCAGGTGCTTGCAACCTCTTGTCACGACTCGGCTTTTGAGCTGTGACAGTCCTAGGGCATGGGTAGGTGTAAGACCACCGAAAATCCGTAGAACCCATTACTAATCTATAACCAATCAACATATAACTATTCCCAGATTAAAACCTGAAACGCATTACTATATCCATTCCATGTCATCCATACATTAAATGTATGCCAATAATACAATACAATTCATAATACCATGACTGCGATAATATATCAAATATTATAGTTCCAAAAGAAATACAAAAAGATATCACAATCTAAAACATCTCAATATCACAATGACCATGGAACTTTAGACTTGTCTCCTGGAGATACATACTCATTATAATATAACCAAAATGGACAAAAATATAGAAACATACAGAGTAATTCCTAAGCGGAAGGACGAAGCTTGAGTTTTACCTTGTCTCAACCTCTATAGCACTTGAAAAAAATAAACCACTAAGGGGTGAGATATAAATATCAGTGAATACATAATATCAACATGTTATGCCGGCTAAATGATATTAAAGAATATAAGGATCAATGTAGCTTTAATGCCTTTAGGTGATATGAACAATTAGGCAGTTGAAACTATCACAGTGAGGTTCATTTATGATACCAATGTTTGGGATTCAAATAAGGCAATTTGATACAATTCACTTTATTTTATTTTAGCAGAAATTAGAAATTCGAGAACGGTATGTTCCCTTTCACATTTAGATCGAGTGTCGGCTAATGCTTCGCATACTCATAATAAGACAAGCGGAAAACTGATAA
>CATKHJ010645216.1:0-14809 GCA_949750685.1 Vernicia montana
GTCACAGTTCAATCATTCATCACATGAATATCCACATATTTATATCGACAACTTTTATCAAGTAGCATGATGCTCACTACCTCTATAATCATAAGTATCACATACTGATTATAGAATATAAATAGAGGTGACGGTCTCTCCGAAATTAATGATGCCCAGTCATTACTCTTATGATCATGAACATTTTGAAGTATTTATTTAAGAGCGATCTGTCATCCATATTCTCAACACTTGAGAATAAATCCTCTCACAAAATACTAATGGACTACAAATATACATTTAATACAATGGAACAATTGATTTATATAAACATATATTTATTGCCATATAATAATGTTGTTTTACATTTACATAATTATATACATTGCTCTAGGGCATATACTCTAACAAAATCTACTTTGGTTCTATAGATAAGTCAGGAAATGATGATCTAAATTGTGATTAATTGGAATAGTTCTTGTAGAACCTAAAGATCAAGTGCAAGAGGTATCGGGTGATCATCATTTCTGCTTGTGTTGATTTAGGAGCAAAGGCGTTTAAGGTGAGTACATAATAGCCAATATGTTATGGGCGTCATCCTATGGTATGACCATACATTCATTGAACCCATTTGATTACTTGATTGAATTATGTTCCATTAATAACTATTCATGAATCCAATATGTTGAAATATCTATTTGAGACCTTTGGTCTACTTTTCATTACTATAAAGATAGCACATTGAAACCTTATTCATTGATGAGTACTATAGTTCATTTGATTATCCTTATGGCTATCTATTATTGAAATGTTATGAAGTATGTAAAGCAGAAATCCCCATCTGATGTGGGGCATACATCAGTCATGTGCACATGGTAAAAAAGGCCCAACGGATAGGGATAGTGTATCCGCCTTAGTTAGGAAGGGTGGTCCTAGCCAGGAAACCTGATCAGTTTTTCACGTGACTTATTATGAGTGTGTGAAGCATTAGTTGACACTCGATCTAAATGTGAATGAGAACATACCATTCTCAAATTTCTGATTTCTGCTAAAATAAAATAAAGTAAAGTGAATTGTATTCAAATACCTTACTTTGAATCCCAATTATTTGTATCGTAAATGAACCTCATTGTGATAGTTTCAATTGCCTAATTGTTCGTATCGCTTAAAGGCATTAAAGCTTTATTGATCCTTATATTCTATAATTTCATTTAGCTGGCATAACATGTTGATATTATGTATTCACTGAGATTTTTATCTCACCCCTTAGTGTTTTATCTTTTTCAAGTGCTATAGAGGTTGAGACAAGGTAAAACTTAAATTTCATCTCTTCGCTTGAGGATTACTCTGTCCTTATTCATTTTGTCCATTTTGATTGTATCATAATGAGTATGTATCTCCAAGAGACAAGTTTAGAGTTCTATGGTCATTGTGATATTGAGATGTTTTAGATTGTTATATCTTTCTGTATTTCATTTGGGACTGTAATATATGATATATTATCGTATTGTATTATTGGCATACATTTAATGTATGGATGATATGAAATGGATATAGTAATGTGTATCAGGTTCTAATCTGGGAATAGTTATATGCATGATTGGTTATAGATTAGTAATGAGTTCTACGGATTTTCGGTGGCCTTACGCCTACCCATGTCCTAGGACTGTCGCAGCTCGAAAGTCGGGTCGTGACACACCTTATTTACATTATTTACTATTATCTATGCTTCATTGTATACATATCAAAATTAGTTACACCATTTACACCCATGGAGCATCTAGATTATACATGAATGTGCACATATCAAAGTTGGGCTTTACATTGGTTTAAAAAGCCTTAAGGAATAAAAAGACTTGAGGAATCAACTTGAAGTATCTACTATTCTCCTGAAAAAACAAACACAACCATAAACTTATGAAAAATCTCAGTGAGTAAAGAATATACTACCAAACTTATGGGGCTAGCTATTTCAAAGTTGGCTTACAAGAATGGTTCTCTTTTCATGTATATAAAACATATGTATACAAATATATCAATGTCAAATGGCGTATGAGTCACATAAATCTTGATCTTATCTAGCACATAAAGTATATAGATCTTGGTAACAAATGGCACATAGTATAATTGAGTCATTAGATCAAATAATAAGATTTAGCAGAAATCATCACATTTAGGAGTGAAGGGCTCCCTTCATAAAGATTAAGAGCAAAGGCTAGTTCTTGCATGCTCTCCATATGAAAAGATTAGGAGCAGAGGCTTCTCTTGAGCATTACTCCCCACATGAAAACATGAGACTTATTAGGCCCCATGACTAGGACATAAAAACCCCTCCTAACTAAGGTTTGAATAATATACCCTATCCACGGGTACCCGTGTGCACACAGTCTGAAGTATTACCCACATTAGTCAAGGATTTCTACTTCACATATCTTGGATTCTCATGGTCATATAATAAGGTCTACAATAGTCACATGGTTCACATGATCTCATAAAAAAAACTTCAATAATCACATGGTTCACTTGGTCTTATAAAGGAAACTTCAATAAACATATGGTTCATATGGTAAATGCATATGCTTGGTTCATATATTTAGCAATACAAGAGTAAAGTACAAAAGAACATATAAGATGGTTTTAATAAGAAATAGGCTTTATAAGCCCCAAGTAAGCAAATATAAATATAGTAGTATATTTTCTACTCACCTTGACAAAAAGATCACTTATATATTCTTGAATTTCTCCTCACATCTAACAATATGGATGGTCATCATCAACACCATCAATAACTCCTTTCCCTCATTTAGGAGCTACATATTCCATCATATATGAAAGAAAATTCATTTAATTGCTTAATCTTAACTTAAAATCAAATAACAAAACTCATACAACAATTGTTTTTAACTTAATAACAAATAGGAAAGTCTAGCTAAATCTTACCTTATCACATGAACTTTTATCTTAAAGAGCAATGGAAGATTAACCTCTTAAGCTAATAGAGGAACACCAAACTCTTGATGAAAAGCTAGAGAAAATTGGCTATGGAAGCTATTTGATTTGAGAAGAAGAAGCTACCTTAATTATGAAGGGTTGGTAGCTCATATAAATATCCTTGAAGTAGATAAGAGTGCACTTAATGCTCTCTTGACAGGCCAAAAATTTCCAGCAGCTTCCTTTTTTGTAGCACGGGCATTGCATATGGGTGTGCCCTAGAAATGGCTACTGCCAAAATTAAAATTGAAGGAAGAAAGTGACATGGGCGTTTGACTTACATGGCAAGGGCGTTTCAGTGCTTCCTCTAGCTTGACATAGGTGTGTCACTTTCCATAAAATGGGTGTGTCACTTGCCCTGAAATGGGTGTTTCAAAGCCACCCATGGGCGTTTCAATGCCCACCATCCCAACCTCCAATTTCACTCCATTTCTTCATAACTAACCTCTATAAGATCAAACAAACACCTAACCTTATGCCACTTGCATTTCATTCACTTAGAAACTATTATAATTCATAGCTTAATCCCTTCATAACAAAATAATTTCTTATCTTAATTGCACAAAATTTACTCATACATATAAATAAGAACTTGATACACATGTTTAACATTAAGAACTTGATACACATGTTTAACATGAACATGTGCACATATCAAGATACTAAGCACACATAACTTATATAAACTTTGGCATGTATAACTAACATGAATTTGGGGTATTACAAAGAAGTTATCTTGAAAGCATTAGACTATCTTCACTTGTACTTGTTATCTTCCTATTAGGACTTTCTAGAGATATCCTAGGGTTTTGCTTGCAGTATAGATCTATATATGCCATTATTATGGTCTACACAATTTAGACTGACTTCTTCCATTCCATAGCTCCTTGTTTTCTTTCATTCAGATAGTGGTTATAGAATTCCTTTCATTAGGGAGGAGTTTTTAGTGGCTAAGGACCAATATTGTCAGAGGACTTTTTAGAGCTGTATATGCCATCTCTTATTAGAGATGCTCCAGATATAGTTGGTGATTTTGGTGTATGGTGGAGATCCAACTATGCTGCCTTCGCTCCTTAGAGTATTTTTAAGGTGTTAGCAGGTAAGTGACATTCTTTCCTTTGCTTGCATTTGTTTCTTTTACTGCTTTAACTTCTCATTTGCTTTTATGGGCATTATCTCTTCCCCTTCTGCTGATGATGTTGTCAAAGAGGAGGATATTCCCACTTCTTCTCATTTGAAGAAGAAGAAAAAGTCATTTCTTCTCATTCCCACTGGTTGTTGAGGACGAAGATTCCTCTTTTGAGGAGGAGAGTGGTGCCTTTGATGATGGCAATGATTTTGAGCTATCTTAGATGAGGGGAGCTTCATTTTCCTCCTAGTAGAGAGATAGTGATAGTGTTGATATTGATGCCATTATTGATGCTGCCACATTGGATGATCCTTCTGAGGCTGCTCCTCATACTGAGAATGATCTAATCCTTTCTACCTATATACTCAAGTATGTTTTTCAGCTTCCATCTTTCATCTCATTGCTTTTCCCAAGCTAATCATGTGAATTTCCTTCACAGAATCCCAAGTACTGACGCTCTCTACTTTCTATTATTCCTAAGGTAGAGGATCATTTGAATGGTTTGGATCTCTCTTTTATGACCTCAATTTCTGGTTCTAGCTCCTCTATATATGCTCGTCCTCCTCCAAAAACTGTTGTGGCTGCAAAAGCCAACTTGAGGCTACTTCTCCAATTTGATATCTTCTCTCTTACTAAGTTCTAGCACCAATCCATATTCTATTCCTTATCTGTGCTTAGTGCTACAGCTTCTAACACCATCAACTTGGAGAGATTAATTTCCAATATTCACCTCTTGTATTCCATTCAGAAGAAGAAGACATCTTTAGTCACCACTGACAGAGAGAGACGACCATTTCAGCCAGCAGTGAGCTTAGCTAGATTCCATACTTTTCTCTTTCAGTAGTATCTCTTAGCAAGTAGATGAGGCAGCTTGTCAGTATGATATAGCTCAGGTTGAGATCCTTATTTTGAGAGAGCAGATTGCGATTTTAGAGGCGGCTTTCTCTTGTCACTTGGCCCAGAGTAAGCAGTTAAAGGCCAAGTATGAGCAAGACTTCATTAGATAGCAGCTTTGGGAAAGAAGATCAAGGAGCAACATCAGGATATGTAGACTTTGGTGATTGAGGTTCAACAAGCAGAGATTGCTAGAGTTGATTGATGTGCCAAGTGGAGAGAACTTCAACACTCGGACCTTGATTCCTTTTGCCCTTGACTTCTCTATTCTTCTTAAGGTGAGCTTGATTTTTTGTACTTTGATAGCCTTTTTGGGATTTGAACTGTGTACTTGAGATTTTGTTCCCTTCAAGGCTTTGAGATGATAGACTATCTGCACGAGTACATGATGAGCTTGAATTATGATATATCTAAAAGAGTATTTGTTAATCTTAATCCATCAAATATTTTGTTTATGTTTTGCTTTTATTTTTTTTTGTTAAACTTTTGATTTTGGAGTTTGTTTTCAAGTTTTCCTAGATTCTTTTGAAGATTTCTATGCAATTTCAAGGAATTGGAAGTTCGGGAGTCATGCGGATCGAAGTTGGGAGTATGGAGGACGAAAAGAGCATGGAAAAGGGTGCCTCAGGTGGTGCATGGCAGTGCGGAAAAAAATGAAGTTGTCCAAAACTTTTTAGTGTGCCTTTTAACGGGTTTTGACAGCTCAAACACTTTTCGATATTTTGACCATAACTTGAGCTACATACATCGGATTAAGGCGATTCAAGATGCATAGGAAAGCTAAGAGACAAAGCTACAATTATAATAACGATATCAAAGCCTAATTTGAACATATACTATTCAAAAAATACCACGCAATAAATAAGAGAGTTTTACAAGGAAAAAAAAAGAAGAGATTTTTGTCCCTAATTCGAATCCACTTCAAGGACTAATTAGTATTTCGATTTTTCTTAGGTTTTGCAGACTTACTATGCCTTTCAATTCTAGAATTTGGTGCCTATAAATAGAGGAGGATTAATCATTTTTTCAATCAAGTTTTCTATTCTCTAAAATCCTTTGTACATTAGTCTAGAGATTTATTAGTTTTCTTAGAAGATTTTGCAAGGAAGGAGATTCAAGATTGAAGTCTTCCTTCTCATCAATTGTTTAAGAGTTTTATTCTAAAATTCTACTCCTTAATTCAATATAGTTATAATTATGTTTTCTTTTAGATTAATTGTTGGTTTAATTGTTCCTTTCTTAATTGTGAATAACTAAGTTTCTTCTCTAGGATTTAGATATAATGTCTTGATTTTTCTATGACTATCTATGTTTAATTAATTGAGTTTTTGATTGTTGGAATTAATCTTTTATCTTAGGGCTTAATGATTGTGAATAATTGATCACTATTTGCATGTTTAAAGATATTATGTGAAATAGCGAGAGTGAAAGTATAATATTAGTTCATTGAGATATTAGACCTAGGGTATGTGTTACTTAGAGATAAGAATACTCCTTTGTGGTTGTTAAAAGGATTTCCATAAAACTTAATGGGTTTGTGTTAATTGCTTGTGATCACAAGAGTAGACATAAGATTAATATAAATACTTGTGTTGTGTCTTGAGAGAGAACATCATATAATTTAGGGAGATCTAATCATTAATTCCAACGAAATAAAACCAATCTAAAGAACATAGAGAAGTCATAGGTAGTTAATTGATGAAGTCTAAATCCTAGGCCTTTTATATATATTGAATTCATCTTTTAAATATTTGTTTAATTTTACTTGTTTTCTTCCATCTTATTTGATTTTCTAAATAATAAAGGAAATCCTAATTTTGGTACTTGTCAACCATTCCTCGTGGAATCGACACTCTACTTCACTACTATATTACTTGTTCACAACCTGTGCACTTACAGATTTTAAGCAATAAGTTTTTGGCGCTGTCGCCGGGAAAGGTGATTTGTTAATATCAATACCAAAGATTTTCTTTATTACTTTAGATTTTATTTTATTTTCCTTTTCTATTTTTATCTGTTATTTTTTTAGGATTTTTTTATATAAAAAAGATCGCTTTCCATAACTATTAATGGTGCAATGGGAGAGCAATACCAAACAGAGCCACAAGCATGTATGATGAGGATGGTTTTAGTGAGTTAAATGCTAAACTTGATTCTTTGGTTACATACTTGATTAAATTAATACTAATACTATATTCAATCCATCTTTAAGTTGTGATTTATGTGAAGGTAATCACTTGAATTCTTAGTGCCAATATGCAGAGCAAATGCAAATTTTTCATAGGCATGAGAATTATCCATATTCCAACATAAACAACTCAGGGCGAAGCAATCTTTCAAACTGGTCATGGGAAAAACAATACCATCAAAGTGAAAATTTGTGGCATCCTTATCAACATGATTTTTCAGCTAATCAATTCCATGCACCATCCCAAGACCACAAACCATCCTATGAGGTCGCATTGGAACGATTCATAAATGCCTCCGTGGATAGGTTTGAGAAGTATGGCGAGCAGTTTGAAAAGTTTGAAGATATGATGAATCAAATGGCTAGCTACGATACGAATATGGAGGTATAAATAAAACAATTGGCTAGTCCATTAAATACTCGAGACCATGGTAACTTGTCGAACCAAATTAAAGTATATCCTAGAGAGCAATGCCTGAAAATTTCTTTGGGTAATGATGTGCAAGAGGTGGTTGATCAAGCATATACTTCAAGAGAGCAAGATAAAAAGGAGGAAATTGAACTTAATTAATTTGCCCAAAACTTTTAAATATTCTTTCCTCATGGATAGTATCTGTGGAGTGGTTAAAATTGATGGGGTAATCAAAGAGGTATTTGAAGGAAATATCTAAAGAAACCTCTTGAAGATTGTTTGGTTCACTCTACAAAAGAATAAGATAATGAAAAGTTTGCAATAATTACTCAGTTTTTGGAAACTACATTGTGTGTACCAATTCAAAGGAAGTATCCATTTGAGAAAGTAGAAAAAGGAAAGTTTCCTCTACCACCATCAATTGAGCATTCACCAACTCTTAAGCCAACACCATTACCTTCCTATCTCAATTTCTTGAGAAAATTTAGAGCAAGAAAAAGATCTCGTTGGAAAGCTTTTGAAATTTATGAGCCTTTTTGTAATTTATTGAATAATTCTCGTTTGAAATTTTTCCATGTAGGCTCAAATTAAGATGGTCATTCAAGTTGGCAAAGGTCCACCCTTGTGCTACTATAGGGATGTTGTACTTTGTATATTATCCTCCTTGAGCTATTGACTTTAAAGAAGCGCTTCTTGGGAGGCAACCCATGTTCTAAACTTTATTTCTTTTTCTTTAATTTTTCTCTTGTTCTTAGTTTTTATTTTTGTGTGACTAATTTCTCATGCTTGCTTTAGTATTGATTCTTAATGTTTATAAGGAGCAAGGAAGTGGAATGTACCTCATGCCTACAAATTGTAATCCACTTTTCTACAAGAGGGAGCATTTTTTTTTTCTTTTGGTTTGTTTCTTTTGACATTGAGGACAATGTCAATTGCAAGTTTGGAGGAGAAGTTATGTGTTTTTTGTGTTAGTTTGTGTTTTGATGGATAAATTTTAAAATTTTTGCTCTTTTATTGTTAAATATGCTTGTGTTGAATAATTTGATGAAGTCTAAAGATATATTATAATTGATATTTATGAATGATTTATCGAAGTATTTCATGTTGAGCAACTATTTTAGGTAAGAAATTAACTTTTATTGAGATTTTGTTTTGATAAACTTTGCATATAATTGATTGCATTGAAATTGTATATGTTTACTTAGAGAGGTCTTCTACATAATTTTTATTTTCATTTGCCTCACCTATCTTAGAACATGTTTTTGTGAACTTTTGAGGCGAAATTTTGAATTTACTTTGAGAGAGATATATGATTTAGGCATTGTTTATTTAGTCTTATTACTTATATCCACCCATGTTTTAATTTCTCCCATAGTTTACCCATTTGCATCTTGTTTATTTAAACTTTCTTTTCTTTGGATTATTAACCTTAATTATTATCCCTTACCTTGTTTGTGAGATAATTATATTAAATTTGCTTATTTGAGTAATGTAAAAGGGAAATTTTGAACAAGTTAAAAAGGGATCTTCTTAAGAAGGGTGCTATTCTTTCTAAATTAAAATCACCTTTGAGCTAACAAAAAAGTTTGGGGGAAAGCAAGAAAATTGAGTAATAAAATCAAAATAAAAATTAGTAATTATTGCTTAACCTTGGAATTATGTTGTTGGTGATAATATGAAAAGTGCTTAAAAGAAAAAAAATATTGAGGAAGAATGGTACTTGAAGTGAAGTGATCCTACATTAAAAATTCCCATTGAAGAGCTATTAATTGTCTTTTGTAAATTTTGTATAATTATCTTCTTTTGTTCATTTAGCCTTTTCTTTGTTTAACCAAACACCTTTTGTTAACCCCATTACAAGCTTAATAAGGACTTATTGATCTCTCTTGATTTGTGAATTCCATTAATGAACATTGTTTGCATAAACATGCCTATGAAATTTATAATTCTATTAATATCTTTTGATAAGAGGCATTTAAAGATATTAAGTGTGTATATGCCTATATGAAGTATATCAATTTCTTTGTGATTAGTTTAATGCATAGTTATTCAAGGCATGATCAAGATAAGGTTTGTTTTGAATTTGAGATAGAAGTTTAATTTGTAATGCATTTCATATATTGTTTGTAAATATTAATTTCTTGAGGCATTTGGAAAAGTTATTCAATATAAGCATAAGAATATTGAATTTCCTTATTGTGTTTAATTCTTATTTTGCTTGAGAACAAGCAAAAAACTTAAGTTGGGGGAATTTGATGAGCTTGAATTATGATAGATATAAAATAGTATTTGTTAATCTTAATCCATCAAATGTTTTATTTTTATTTTTTTTTTGTTAAACTTTTGATTTTGGAGTTTGTTTTCAAGTTTTCCTAGGTTCTTTGGAAGGTTTCTACGCAATCTCAAGGAATTGAAAGTTCGGGAGTCATATGGATCAAAGTCGGGAGCATGGAGGATGAAAAAGAGCATAGAAAAGGGTGCCTCAGGTGGTGCATAGCTGTGCAGAAAAAAATGAAGTTGTCCAAAACTTTTTCATGCACCTTCTGACGGGTTTTGACAACTCAGATACATTTCGATATTTTGATCCTAACTTGAGCTACAGACATTGGATTAAGGTGATTCAAGATGTATTGGAAAGTTAAGATCAAGAGCTACATATTGAAGACTTCAAAGCCTAATTCGATCATCTACTATCTGAAAAATACTACGCAATAAATAAGAGAGTTTCACAAGAAAAAAAGGTAGATTTTTGTTCCTAATTCGAATCCACTTCAAGGACTGATTAATATTCTGATTTTTCTTGGATTCTAAGGACTTCCTAAGCCTTTCAAACCAAAAATTTATTGCCTATAAATAGAGGAAGATTAATCACTCTTTCAATCAAGTTTTCTATTCTCTAAAATCCTGTGTACATTAGCTAGAGATTTATTAGTTTTCTTAGAATATTTTGCAAGGAAAGAGATTCAAGATTGAAGTCTTCCTTCTCATCAATTGTTCAAGAGTTTTATTTGAAACTTCTACTCCTCAATTCAATATAGATATAATTATGTTTTCTTTTAGATTAATTATTGGTTTAATTTTTTTCTTTCTTAATTAAGAATAACTAAATTTCTTCTCTAGGATTTAGATGTAATCTCTCGATTTTTCTATGACTATCTATGTTTCATTAATTGAGTTTTTTTATTGTTGGAATTAATTTTTTATCTTAAGGCTTAATGCTTGTGAAAAATTGATCATTATTTTCATGTTTAAAGATATTATGTGAAGTAATGAGAGTAGAAGCATAATATTAGTTCATTGAGATATTAGACTTAAGATATGTGTTACTTAGAGATAAGAACAATCCTTTGTGGTTGTTAAAAGGATTTTCATAAAACTTAATGGCTTTGTGTTAATTGCTTATGATTACGAGAGTAAAATTAAAGTTAACACAAATATTTGTGTTGTGTCTTAAGAGAGAACATCATATAATTTAGAGAGATCTAATCATTAATTCCGATGAAATAAACCAATCTAGAGATCATAGAGAAGTTATAGGTAGTCAATTGATGAAGTCTAAATCATAGGCTTTTTATATATATTGAATTTATCTTTTAAATATCTATTTAATTTTACTTGTTTTCTTCCATCTTATTTGATTTTCTAAATAATAAAGGAAATCCTAATTTTGATACTTGTCAACCATTCCTCGTGGGATTGACACTCTACTTTACTACTATATTACTTGTTCACGACCTATATATTTACAGATTTTAAGCAACAGTATAAGAATAAGATATTAAAGTGGCTTGAGTTTTACTTATATGTTTGCACAAGATGATTCTTTTTTTATTGCTACCTGAGACATGCTTTATATGATGAGATTGATATTTGAAACAATGTGGCCAGAGGCCTATATGTTTGTTTCTTAATATTATTGTGAAAATGGCCTAATTCCTATTTTTGAACAAGGCGCGTGAAATGTGATGTTGCATGTGATTTTGTGATGTGGCCAAAGGCTTACTTGTTTGTGACTCGATGCAAAATACAGCCTAAGGCCTTTTCATAGGAAAAATCATTTACTTTTGTTGAGTGGCCAGAGGTCTAGTATATTGTACTATGATTTTTGTTTTCCCCTTATTTTGAATGAAAGTGGCTTAAGGCCTACTTAGACTTCTAGGATATATATGAAAAAGTTATAGAGTCAGCATTTATTTATTGAACATAATGGCCCAAAAGCCTACTTACATGCTAGAATATATAGAAAAAAAAAAAATTGATGTGTTAGCCTTTCCTTTGAATAAAGTGACCAAAAACCTTCTCAAAATTTGAAAAGTAAAAGTCGTGGAAGTGACTTAGAAGATGTCACATATATAAGCCTTTTTTATTTCGCAGGTGAAATCCTAAGGTCGTAGAGTTAACCTTGATCATATTCTTCTTAGTTGGATTCTTTCATTTCCAACATAATAGGAAATTAAAAATTATATATATATATATATATATATATATATATATATAATTTAAGAGCTGATAAGGAAGATAAAATTTCAATAGACAAACACAAAAAAAAAAAAAAAAAAAAATCCAAAATAGTTTTTTCCTATATAATATTGTGACCGTGCCTTCCACTATTTTATGATAATATATGTTAAAAGAGCGAATAATAAAGTAGCTGACATTCGTATAATTGGGGCGTCCCTCATTTTATTTATTTGGGAAAAATATAAAAAAATACTATGTGATTTGATGTTTTTATACTTTGGGGTATGTGAAAATTCTTTTAACAAAAATAGGTATGTGGTTTGTACCGTTAACAATTTGGGGTCCACAGCCCTAAAGCCATTAGTATATGCTAACGTGACACTTATGTAGCAATAGTGGACCCTACTTTTTTATTTGTTAATTTGATTTTATGCCCACGTGGATTAATGAAGATCCACGTGGATAATTAACATTTTTTTGAAAAAACAAAAAAATTCAAAATAGCAAAAATTAGAAAACGGAACTCTTTAAACTCAAATCCCTAATCTAATTTGAGTTTAAATTAGTAGAATATAACAATATATGCTATTGCATCCCACTAGATCAAAAAGAAACTATGGAGTTGAAAAAAGATAAATTACCAGATCAAATTTTGAGTAAAGACCTGTAGCCCAAGATGAACCAAGAAGGGAGTTGAATTGGTGGGCAATTAAATATTTAATTGAGAGAGAGTAAGAAAGATAGGAAGACACTAGGATTTATAGTGATTCGAATTATAACCAATCTTATATCCACTCCCCAATCACCAATTGGGTATTTCACTATCAATGGAGTTTTGACAAGTTCACTCCCAACTTAGTGTTTAAGCTCACACCAAACTTTACAAGTGTTTACAATAGGCTCACACTCACAACCTCACAAGTGTTCATTAAGGCTAACACTCAAACCCAATAAGAGTTTTACAAGGATCACTCTCCCAACCTAGATAGTGTTTGAAAGGCTAACACTTAATCCTTAAGCAATGAATGCTCTTACAACTAACACACAAGGTATTTAAAAGAAAATTGAAAGTTTAAGAATTAAATTTGCAAGAGTTTTGTTGCTAGAGAGGTTGTTGTATTTCTTGAAGGCTCTTAATAGGGGGTATTTATAGTTTCCCTTCATAAAAGAGCTGTTACAAAAGTTATGGAGCAAATCTCTCTTCAATAACTATAAATCTACATTAAATGCTCTATCAGATGGAAGTCGCGGTTGCTATTCCATTATAGCAGTCGCTATTCATATATCGCGATTGCTACATGTATTTTGTGATCGCGATCTTCATATTTGTCTAATGACTAGTGACACGTGGCACATATCCGTTTGCTAATGAATTTTACCGTTGCAACTCTTTCTCAGCTTATGAATATCGCGTTCGCTATAGGCTTATTGCGGTCACGATTCTCTTATCATGCTCTGAGTTGCAGTTGCGACACTGACCGCGAATCTTACTGTTTGAAATATGGATTTCAGGCTTAAGCTCGATTGCGATATCTTTGTAGCAGTCGCGAAGCCTTATTTGGGGGCACAATATGCTTGTTGCAGGCGCGAATTAGGAGTCATGCAAAATATTTAAAGATTTTTCTAAGTACTTCAATACCAAGCTTTTTCTATGTATTTTATCTGTCAAAAACAAACTCAATTGAAATATTAGAGCTATTCAATTTGATTATCAAGATCAAAATAGAGTTGACTAAATTGAAAAATCAATTTAGGTCAACAATCTCCCCCTTTTTGATTTTGACAATAAAATTAAATTTGGGATAAAATAACATCAAGTAAATGAAATGTAATGCTTCCCCTCAAAAGATGACCCATTTAATCTTTGAGGAAAATTAAATCTTCTCCCCTTTAATTAAATAAATTGTCAATATTTTCCTTAGTCAAATAAATTTCAAATTCAATATTCTTGTCCCCCTTTGGCAAGATCAAAAAGAGAGTTATAATTATATAGGTAAAGACTAAGTAAAGAGAACAAGAAAATAAGATGAGAGGAAAGCATATATATAAGATGAAATAAGGAAGAAGAGATTTCATTCAAAATAGAAATGAAAACATACAAAATGCTTAGAATAAAATAAAGGAAATAAAAAATGAAAGATAACAAAGGTAGAAAAACAAGAGATTTTTTTTTTTATTTTTTTTTATGGCAATGACTATGGTTCTTCCTCTTTTTGTTCTTCTTCTATGTCACTAAATTTCCATTCTTTTAAGTCACATGGAGGAAGTTCCATTTTATTTTGCATGTCCACAATGTTTCAATGCATGTGATCTAAAAGAGTCATCCTCTTGAGAATTTTTCGAAGAAGCTTGTTTGTTGTGTTCCTTGCTCCCTTGAAATAGTTTCCTCAACTTGAGAAGGACCTCCACTAGGAATGTGAAGGGATATTGGGCCCAAGCGCAGCGAAATCGGTAGGTTTGTGAAATCTTAAACGTTTTAAAATTTCACAACACCTATGTTTGAGTCCAATAAACTTTCAGGCAATCTCTTAATTAATGTGTAAAACACATATGCGAGAAAAGAAAGAACAAATGGTAATCGAATTACCTCTTGAAGCCAAGACTTTTAATTCTTCTCTTTTCTATCAAAGCTCCCCAAGCGTGAAGCCTCTAGAATTTCCACACCAAGCTTCCTCTATCAAGCTCCTTTGGTTTCCTTAGTTGTTCTTGACTTCCTCTCTTTGGTTGTCCAAATGAAATCAAGATCTACTTTGGC
>CATKHJ010645256.1:0-13268 GCA_949750685.1 Vernicia montana
TATATATAACTGATATTTTAATTTAATAGTAAGATATATAAATTTTAAAGTGAATCTAAAAGTTTAAATTTATTAATATTAAATTTTCTTATTACTTAACAATAAATTTAGGTTGGATTTTTTTATAATATGAAAAAAAAATAAAAGCAATTTCTTCATAATAGGAATAGAAATTATAATAAGTCTCATATCTTAATTTTAATCTTATCAAATGATCAAAATATTTTTCTCACTTTTAGCATAGAGCATATTTAATAACAATTAGAATGATCAGTTGAGTATGGTCTGATTGGTTTCTCACTCATTTAAAATTGTGAAAAGTGAGAAGTCTTATATTATAAGACTACATTATTATGTAATTTAATGTGTTTTTGTTGAGTGTCCTACAATATATTAGAATATCTCCAATCCACTCTTTATTTAACATAAACTCTTTATTATAAGAGTAATTGTAAAAATAGGATTCCAACCCACTCTCTAAATCTAAATTATAGATTAGAGAGTGAGTTTGACTCTCCACATGTAGAAGATTCTCTCTCTCTGGTAGAGTTTGAAAAAGTGATTTTCCTGATTGGGATAAAAAGAGATGCCCTCAATTTCTTTAGGAGAGCTGTTGGATCAGATAAATGACCTTTTGACTTAGTTTCATCAAATCTTGATTGGATTGATGCCCTGATTCAGGATTGATGATGTTTCAGAAGTTCGGATCGATGATCCGTCTTGCTTCAGGAGCTTTGATTAGTGACCTATTTAATATGAAATGCATCTGATTATGCAAAGATTGGATACCTTGAACTTATGAAGGGTTAACTTGTATGAGAGTGTTGATCTTTTGGGAGGAAGGTTCCCCCATTTTGGAAAGATATTGGCTCAGTTGTCAAGACTAAGTCAGATATGGTCCAGGAGGTCATTGCTTGGAAGGCTCAGTTCGGTGTGCCTTTGGAAGAGGTTATTGCTCGAAAGGCTGGGTCAGGTATGGTCCAGGAGGTCATTGCTTGGAAGGCTCAGTCAGGTTTTGTCTTGGAAAAAGTTATTTTGGAAGGCTGGGTTAGGTTTTGCCTTAGAGAAAGTTATTTTGGAAGGCTAGGTCAGGTTTTGCCTTTTCAAAGGTGAAGATTGTGGGTTGTCTGTGTGTGACTTATTTGTTAAGAGTTTGCTTCTGGACATGACTTTTGGAGGTGTTTAGACCAACTGACTTGCCACTTGATTTTGCTTGTCCAAAGGAGCTGGACTTTAGGGATGATATGATTTGCTTGGGATGGGCTTTGACTGGTTCGGGCCCTTTTTTTAATCATCTTGAGGATGATAGGACTTGGGAGTCATGGTTTGACTTTGGTTTTGCCATGGAGATTGGGCTTCAAGGATCATGAGTCTTGAGAGACTTGAGATTTTGGTGGGCTTGGCCCTTGCAAAACGAGATTTTACCAAGGAGACTTGGGTTTGAAAGGATGGTAGGCCTTGACTAGATCGGGCCCCTTTTTAATCAACTTAAGGAGGATAGGCCTTGGGAGCCATAGTTCGACTTTGGTCTTTGCTAAGAAAACAATGCTTCAAAGATCATGAGTCTTGAGAGACTTGAGATTTTAGTGGGCTTGGCCATTGAAAGATGAGATTTTACCAAGGAGACTTGAGTTTGAAAGGTAGGTTAAACCTTTTGGAAAGTGTTTGGGAGGTTGAATGATTTTGCTATCGTAGCATGATTTATGGAGAAGATAAGCACGTCTTATCTTATTGACTAAGATTTGAAGAGACTCTTAGACTGAATGGATTCTTGAAAAGACGCTAGATTGATTTGGATGACGACTTAGAAGACGTGCTCTTTGGATGGATGGTAAGAGTTATTTAGCTTTTTGTGACAAGCATTTTGAAGGATATGCTCATAATGAATGATAAGGGCTACTTAGCTGCTTGAGCTAAGAGACGTGACAGATGATAGGAATGATATGCCCCTATTGAATGATAAGGGTAACATGACAAATTTGATAAAAGACGATATGGAGGACATATTTGTGATAGATTGACAAAAGATGATTCGAAAGGCGTGCCCTTAATGAGGGATCAACCGGAAGATGATGATTTAAGAAGATATGCCTTTAATGTGGGATAAGGGCATAAAGAACATAATGATTAGATCAGGATAATTTTTCTTTTATTTTTAGCTCTAAATTTTGCCTGAGCCACCCTTTCGAGTTTTTAACTCGACAAGCTTGCTCTAATTTTTGCCTAAATCGCCCTTTCGGGTTTTTGACTTAGTGAGCTAATCAATAAATTTTGGCATTTAAAGATTATTCCACCATGATTTGGGCTGTTGTTTTCCTTCATCTTGGAGCTCTGACCTTTGTCTTAAACCATTCCATTTTTGTTTTTAGAGAGAAACCTTGTGTGGATAGCGGGTCTTTTTTGAGATTGTTGCCCCTCGTTGAGGTATTATGTTTGATTACCCAAAAATGCAATGGGTAACTTTATTGGATTGCTTTTAGCTTTGACTGCTCCAACTAAAAAGATCACCACTTAGTGATCTTTTATTATTTTGATCATCCTTTGGTCTGAATCTGATGAAGTGACTGCTGATGCGAGCACAAGAATACCTCAAGTCTTAATTGTTCCAAATCATGGTGGATTTCATGGTGAAATGCAAATGCTTGCCAAAATTCATTGATTTGTTTTGATTTATTTATTTATTTATTTTAACTAGAAAGATGAGAATAGAGAAGTGCACAAATAATATAAATGTTTTATTGCAAAAGGAGAATATAGTACAAAGACTCAAATTCATAAATGACAGACTCAGACTCAAACTTGGATTTAGACCATAGACTATGAATATGGACTCAGACTCGATTTTGAATTTGGACTTGGACTCACTCTCAGAAAGGTCAGATTAGCTGAGCTTGAACTCCTCCATAACATACTACTTACTTACTTAGGTAGAGGTGAGGTGGGGTTTGTTTTCCACTTTGGTGAAGATGCATGAAATCATGGCTTCGGGTTGAAAAGGAAGATGAGATCGAGGAATGTCGGTCTTAGCCTCAAAAGTCATGGGGTTCAGATTCTTCATCACTATTCATATTGGTGGTGGAGAATTTAGGTTGAAATGATCCGCTTCGGATGTAATCTTCAACCCTTGATGCAGTTGCCACCAAAGCTTTGAAGGTAGGTAAGTATTGGGTTAGCAAATGGGTTTGGTAAGCTGGGAGTAGGTTTTTGACAAGGATGTCCACCTATTCTTGTTCTGTTGGTCTGTTTACCATTTGAGCAGCTTTAGCCTTCCACCTTGTAAGGAACATGGAGGACTCATTCATAATCTGTTTAGTGGTTTCCAAGTCACGCCTAGTGACATCCACTTCACTATTGTAATGATATTGCTTGATAAAGGCTTGACATATATCATCCCATATCTTTTTTTGGCTTTTGCCTAGTGACATGAACCATCTCATGGCAGCATCGGTTAATGATTGTTGGAACAGTTGTGCAAAGAGATCATTGTTAAGTCCCAAAGGTTGCATTGCCCCCACATATATCATCAAATGGGTCTTGGGGCAAGTAGTTCCATCAAATTTCTCAAGTTTAGACATTTTGAATTTAGGTGGTAGTTTAACATCAGGGAACAAGGGTAAACTGTCCACATCAATCAGGTCATCGTGGAGCTTTAAGGATTTGATGGCTTTCTCCATCGCTTTAAATTTCTCCATGAATGTTCTCAGGTCAAGGTGAGAGAAAGCTTCCTTTATTTGAAAAGGATTAGCAGGAGATGTAGTGGGTTATGTAATGATGTTTGGAACCTCATTGGTTTGAGAGGTACTAGTAACAGTCTTTCCCTTGTTTGTAAGGTCAATGGTTGTTTTGGATGATGAAGTAGTGTTATTATGGGTTTGGGTTGGAACATGATTGACCTGGTTCAGATTTACGGTGGTCTAGTCCAAAACTGGGTTTGGTTTAGTCGGGTTAAGGCTAACTTGATTAACCATGGCCCGCACTTCTTTGATAATGGATTGCCTTTGTTCTTCGAATTGAGTTTGTTAAGCATTCAGAATTGCTTGAAAACTTTCCTTTTGTTTTTTAAGGAGATTGGTCATGAGTGTGGTTAGGGTAGCCATGTCAGTCAGGTTAGCCATTGGTACCTTTAAGCAAAATCAAAAGAAACCCAGTGAGTGGCAGGTGAGGATATGGAAAGAGGATGAGAGTAAGAGTATCCAGACTCTAGGGGAAAATGATCTTTTATGGTGTTGTGGGCCAACTATTTTGGGGTTTTGAGTATGATGGGCCAAAGGTATTAGCTTTGGGGATTTGCCAAGGTTTTGGGTTTAGGATTGCATGTTGTGTCAAAGGTATTGGACTTTAAGGTGAGAGTGTTTGACCCTTTTTTCAGTTCAAGGCTCCATTTAAAATGAATGCATGTTGTACAGTATGGACGACATGCATGAAAAAGTACTTTATGATGATGCAGATGTGTAAGGGCTTTGCTTATGGAACATACAACCTAAAGTCAGGTTCTAGATTCATTACATAGAAAGGTAAAGGTGGCTTAGATAAGGTACTCGTCACAATAGAGATATGATATACCTAACCACATGTGATACAAGGAGCATCGCGTGGGTTCAGCGGTACGTGCATACTCGTTACACCTTTAAAAAGGATTTAAAGGATACGTCGCAGGCTGGATGATTTCACTATCGGCGAATAGACCTAAGGAGGGTTACCTACTCGATGTTACTTTCTATCCATTGTTTTCGTAGGAAACTAGGGTTTTGGACAAGGAGTCCAGATATAGTGATGTATGAAAAGCTATTTTGAACTAAAGCTAAACTTTGTATTTTACCAAAAGTAATCCACTATTATCTTTCACTTGAAAAAGATTTAATTGTCCCTAGTAGAGTCGCCAACTGTGAGGCCTCGCCCAAGCACCAGTCTTATCCGCTAAGGGAATCGAAATGCTCTTTGGGAGAAACTTCACGATTGGAACCCGCTATGAGTTCTGAAAATTGTGTTTTGTATTTGTTGTTGTAAAGGGAGCCGCCAGTTCAATTTTATTTATTTTAATTAGGAAAATTAAAGGAAAACCCAATTTAAATTGACTCCAAAATATTTATCTTATTCTAGTGGAAAAGCACTAATCCATGAGTAACCAAAGAGGGCTCGGGGATCAGGTTTTGGTAATAAACAATAAATTTCTTTAGTTTGGCTAGAAGTGCAAAATAACTTTATCAAAAGGTGATTTTTGTGTATGCATGAACATAGATAAAGATTCTGAATGAAGCAATTATAAATAATGCAAATGTTATATGAATAGCAGTTATTTAAAGAAATAAGCAGAAAGCAAAATAAGATAAAATGATCTTTCCTCTAGCCCTTATGGGTACTAAGAAAAGCATATATTCCTCAATTAATTTAATAAAGGAAATTCATAAAGGACATATAAAGCAATAAAAGAAAGATAAAATAGAAAGGGGAAAATATTATTTAAAATATTTTGGAGTTGATGCTTTAAAGGTTGGTATGATTGCGTATTCCGTTGAATGGGAATCAAACTCCACGCAGTTCTTCCTTCTTTCGAAGGAGGGGTTTTGACAAAAGTTGATTTGGTTTATTAATTTAATTCAGATTTTAAATTAATAAAATTTTAGATCTTTTCAGTTTTAGACCTAAATAAAGGCATAGCAAGATGAATTCTATATTTGAATTTAGAATTTTAAAATGCAAGAGAAATGAATTTTACCTTTGCTTTTCTTGGCTTTTCCATGAACGGGGCGAGCTTAACTCTGGATCTGGACTCCACTTCAGATTAGAAACTCAAAATGAATAATAACAATTTTAAATTAAAATAACTTTGGTAGGTGATGGATTTGGATATAAAAAAGTGATTTTTGTGTATTGAAATCAACAGAGCTTTAGCTATAAAATAAGTATTTTTCGGATTCTGTCTCTCTCCTCCCTCCATTTATGAAGAAGTGGAGGTCTATTTATAGAGAAAATATGGTGAGGAGGTGAGCGGCGGCACACGCGGTATGCCGACTGCCATGGCGGCACGCACGCGGTGCTGCCCAGGCGGGGCTCTGGCCTGGTTTAGTTTTTTGTTTAGTTTGACCTGGTTTTTGCATTGTTTTGGTCTGTTTCTGATCCGATTTGGGCCTGATTTGATGTTATGGGTTTGTAATTGAAAATCGATTGTCTGGAGGTGAAATTTTAAGGGTTAACAAGGGTACATATGATGCACATCCATTATTTCCCCTAAAGGTGTGGACACTTCTAAAGGATTACTCATAAGATCTCTACCCTTTCCAATCTCTTAACAAAATATGGTGAGACAAAAGAATGGATAGCACCCGAATCAAATAGGACTCTTAGGTGTTTCTAAACATTTATGGGTGGAAGTTGACTTGATGAGTGAGAGCGAAAAAATGGACCAGAGGGATGTTTTGGTTAGTGGTTAGATATTTTTGGGTGGATTGGTTGATAAAAGAAACTTGCCCTCGGAGATTTAGATTAGAATGGAAGTGATATTCTCGATTTCTTTGGGAAAAAAGATCCTAAGGCTATCCTAGAATAGGTCTGATTTTTAGAAGGGAAACCTAATTCAGATTTTAAGGTACTGATCCTAAGGCTATCTTAGGATGGGTCTGATTTTGAAAGAGAAACCTAATTCAGATTTAAGGTACTGATCTTAAGGCTATCCTAAGATAGGTCTGATTTTAAAGTTGAGATTAATTGGTTTGAATGAAGGACCCTCTGATTGCTTGATTCATGAATTTGGATTGATGAATCGTCTTGTTTTAGGAGCTCTGATTAGTGATCTTTTTAATATGAAATGCATATGACTATGCAAAAATTATGAATTGGATGCCTTGAACCTTTGAATTGTATAAGAGTGCTAATCTTTGTAGAGGAGGGTGCCCCCATTTTGGAAGGATGAGGGATAGTGGCTTAGTTGTTCGGCCCTAGGAGGAAGTCAATGCTAGGTCAGGTATGGTTTAGGAGGTTATTAGTTAGAAGGCTTAGTCAGGTGTGGCCTAAAAAAGGTTATCTTGGAAGGCTGATTTAGGTTTTTCCTTAGAGGAGGTAAGCTCGGTCAGGTGTGGCTTGGAAGGTTATCTTGGAAGGTTGGGTTAGGTTTTGCCTTGGAGAAAGTTATTTTGGAAGGCTCGGTTAGGTATGGCATGGAAGGTTATTGCTTGGAAGGTTATCTTGGAAGGCTAGGTCAGGTGTGGCCTAGAGGGTTAATATTGTGAGTTGGCTTTGTGTGACCCATCTGTTAAGAGTCTGTCTTTGGACATGGCTTTTGGAGGTGATCTGACCAATTGGTTTTGCCTTTTTGATGAGGATTAAGTTAGGGATGGTTTGTAAGTTTGATTTTGCTTGTCTAAAGGACTTAGACTTTTAGGGATGATATGATTTTTCCAATGAGGCTTGGATCTGGAGGGATGGTATGATTTGCCAAGGAGCTATGGGATGGGCTTTGATTGGCTCGAGCCCTTTTTATTCAGCTTGAGAAAGATAGGCCTTCGGAGCCATAACTCAACTTTGGTTTTGCCAAGGAGATTGGGCTTCAAGGATCATGAGTCTTGAGAGACTTTGGATTTTTTATGGGCTTGGCCCTTGGAAGATGAGACTTTACCAAGGAGACTTGGGTTTGGAAGGATGGTAGGCTGGATCTTTTGAAAAGTGTTGGGGAGGTTGTATTATTTTGCTATCGCAGCATGTATAGTGAAGATAAGCACAACTATCTTATTGTCTGAGATTGAAGAGACTCTTAGAGTGACAGGATTCTTGGGGAGACACTGGATTGATTTGAATAACGACTCAGCATACGTGCTCTTTCGATGGATGGTAGGAGCGTTTTAGCTTTTTGAGCTAAAAGACTTGACAAACGACTTGAAAGATATACCCTTAATGAATGATAAGGGCTACTTAGCTGCTTGAGCTAAGAAACGTGACGGATGACAGGAAGAAGATATGGAGGACATGCATATGATGAATTGACAGAAGACGATTCGGCAGACGTGCCTTTAATGAGGGATCAGCCGAAGGATGATGACTTAGGAAGATACGGCCTTAATGTGGGATAAGGGACAAAATGATTTGACCAGGATGACTCTTTCTTTTCTTTTTTTTTTTAAGCTCTAACTTTTGCTCGAGCCGCCATTTTGAGTTTTTAACTCGACGAATTTGCTCTAATTTCTGCCTAAGTCACCCTTTTAAGTTTTCAACTTAGCGAGCTAATCAATGAATTCTGGCATTTAAAGATTATTCCACCATGATTTGGGCTGTTGTTTTCCTTCATCTTGAGGCTCTAACCTTTGTCTAGACTATTCTATTGAGTTCTTAGTCTAGAGAGAAACTTTGTGGGGATATCAGGTCCATTTTGAAATTGCCCCTTGTTGAGGTGTTATGTTTGATTACCCAAAAAATGCAATGGGTAACTTTATTGGATTGCCTTTAGCTTTGACTGCTCCAACTGAATAGATCACCACTTGGTGCTCTCTATTGACTATCCTTTAGTTGGGAGCTGGTGAAGCGGCTGTTGATGCAGGCACAAGAATATCTCAAGTTTCGATTTTTCCAAATCATGGTGGATTTCATGTTGAAATGCAAATGCTTGCCAAAATTCATTGATTTATAATAATAATAATAATAATAATAATAATAATAATAATAATAATAATAATAATAATAATTTTTTTCTTTTGTTTTTGAGACTATACTATTTTAGACTTAAATAAGAAATATGAGAATAAAGAAGTTCACAAATAATATAAATGTTTTATTGCAAAAGGAGAAGATAGTACAAAGATAGAATAATACACAAATGACAGACTCAGATTCGAACTTAGACTTTGAACAAGGACTCAGACTCGAATTTTGAATTTTGACTTGGACTCAATCTCAGACAGGTCAGATTAGCTGAACTTGAGCTCCTCTTTAACATACTACTTAAGTAGAGGTGAGTTGAGGCAAGGTGGGGTCTGTTTTCCACTTCGGTGAAGATGCATGGATCATAGTAAAGGATTTGACTTGAAAGAGAAGGTGGAATCGAGGCATGTTTGTCTTAGCCTCAAAAGGTCATAGGGTTCAGATTCTTCATCACTATTCAGATTAGTGGTGGAGAATTCAGGTTGAAATGATTTGCTTCTAACGCAATCTTCAACCTTTGATGCAGTTGCAACCAAAGCTTTGAAGGTGGGCAGGTATTGGGTTAGCAGATGGGCTTAGTAGGCTGGAAGTAAGTTCTTGACAAGGATGTCCACCTGTTCTTATTCGGTTGGTTTGTTTACCATTTGAACAACTTTAGCTCACCACCTTGTAAGGAATATGGAGAAGGATTCATTTGGAAGTTGTTTGGTGGTTTCCAAATCATGCCTAGTGACATCCACTTCACTGTTGTAATGATATTGCTTGAAAAAAGCATGATAACTATCATCCCATGTCCTTTTCTGGCTCTTGTCTAGTGAAAAAAACCATCTCATGGTAGCACCGGTTAATGATTATTAGAACACTTATGTAAAGAGATCATTGTTAAGTCTCAAAAGCTGCAGTGCCCCCACATATATCATTAAATGAGTCTTGGGGCAAGTAGTTCCATCAAATTTCTAAAGTTCAGACATTTGGAATTTAGGTGGAAGTTTAGCATCAGGGAATAATGCTAAGTTGTCCATATCAATCAGGTTTTTGCTGTGTTTTAAGGATTTGATGGCTTTCTCCATTGCTTCAAGTTTCTCCATAAGAATCTTGGTGTCTAGATAGGAGGACAATTCCCTACCTTGAAAAGGATTCAAGGGAAAGGAAGGGTTAGAGTGGGTGAACGTGCTTGGCACAGAGGTAGTGTAGGCAGGGATTTGGACTTGATTAGGATCAGCCCGGTTCAGATTTGGGGTAATCTGGTCCAAAGCTGTGTTTGGGTTAGTCAAGTTGCGGCTAGCTTGATTAACCATGACCCGCACTTTTTCGATGATGTAATGTATTTGTTCCTCAAATTGGGCTTGTTGAGCATTCAGAATTGCTTGAAAATTCTCCTCTTGTTTCTTAAGGAGACTGGTCATGAATGTGGTCAGGGCAGCCATGTCAATTAGGTTAGCCATTGGTACCTTTAAGCAAATTCAAAAGAAACCCAGTGAGTGGTGGGTGAGGATATGGAAAGATGATAAGAGTAAGAGTATACAGACTTTAGGGGAAAAGGATCCCTTATGGTGTTGTGAGCCAACTATTTTTGGGCTTTGAGTATGATGGGCCAAAGGTATTAGCTTTGGGGATTTGCCAAGGTCTTGGGCTTAGGATTGCATGTTGTGCCAAAGGTATTGGGCTTTGAGATTTCCTAAGGTAGGATGGGCCAAGGCTTTGGGCTTTAGGATTGCATGTTGTGCCAAAGGTATTGGGCTTAAAGTGAGAGTGTTTGTTCCCTTTTCGGTTCAAGGCTCCACTTAAAATGAATGCATGTTGTACAGTATGGATGACATACATGGGAAAAAGTATTTCATGATGATGTAGATGTGTAAAGGCTTTGCTTATAGTACATACAACCCAAAGTTAGATTATAAGTTCATTACATGGAAAGGTAAGGGTGGCTTTGATAGGGTACCCGTCACACTAGAGATGTGATATACCTAACCACATGTGAGACAAGAAGCCTCGCTTGGGTCCAGCAGTATGTGCATACTCGTTACACCTCTAAAAGGATTTAAAGGATATGTCGCGGGTTGAATGATTTCACTATCACCAAGCAGACCTAAGGAAGGGTTCCTATTCGATGTTACTTACTATCCATTGTTTTCCTAGGAAACTAGGGTTTTGCACAAGGAGTCTAAATGTAGGGATGCATGAAAAAAGTTATTTTGAACTAAAGCCAAACCTTGTATTTTATCAAAAGTAATCCACTTTTATCTTTAATTTGAAAAAGATTGAATTTTTCCCATCGGAGTCGCCAACTGTGAGGCCTCGCCCGAGCACCGGTCCGATCCGCTAAGAGAATCGAAATGCTCTTCGGGAGAAACTCCATGATTGGAACTCGCTATGAGATCTAAAAATTGTGTTTTGCAATTTGTAAAGGGAGTTGCCACTTCAATTTTATTTGTTTTAATTGGAAAAATTAAAGGAAAACTTAAATTAAATTGACTCCAATTTATTTAACTCATCCAATTCGAAAAGTACTAGTCTGCGAGTGACCAAAAAGGGCTTGGGGATTAGGTTTTGGTAATTAACAGTTTAACAAAAAAGTCATTTTCTTTAATTTGGCTAAGATGCAAAATAACTTTTATATAAAAGAAGGTGATTTTCGTGTATGCATGAATATGAATACAAATGATGAATGAAACAGTTATAAATGATGCAAAAATTATATGAATGACAGTTATAAAGAAATAAACAAAAATAAATCCTACTTAAATCAAAAGCAATAAGATAGAGAGGATATTTTCTCTAACCCTTATGAGTATTAGGAAAAGCACATATTCCCCAACTAATTTAATAGAAAAATAAAGAACATATAAAGCAATAAAAGAAAGACAAATAAAATATGAAAGCAATTAACAAAAGAAAGATAAAATAGAAAGGGAAAAATATTATTAAAAATATTTTGGAGTTGATGCCTTAAAGGTTGGCATGTCTTTGTATCCTATTGAATAGGAATCAAACCCCACGTAGTTCTTTCTTCTTGCGAATGAGGGGTTTTGACAAAAGAGGTTGATTTGGTTTATTAATTTAATTCAGATTTTAAATTAATAAATTTTAGATCTTTTCAGTTTTAGACCTAAATAAAGGCGTAGGAGGATGAATTCTAGATCTAAATTCAGAATTTCAAAGTGAAAGAGAATAAAAGAATTTTACCTTTGCTTTTCTTGGCTTTCTCATGAATAGGGCAAGCTTAACTCCGGATCTGAGCTCCACTTTAAATTAAGAATTCTAAAATTAGACTTTAAACAGAAAAGTTAGCTAAACAAAGCAAATAATAACAAATTAAAATCAAGTACTTTTGGTATTCTCCCCCTCTCTCTCTTTCAACTGTGAAGGAGTGGAGGTGTATTTATAGAGGAAGGATGGCTCGAAAGCCATCGGTGACATGCCGGCCAATTTAGCGGTAAGCATATGGTGCCGTGTGCCTTGGAGGCATGCTTATGGCGCTACCTATTCGGGCGGCACGCTTCTGATGCCGTCCAAATCGGTTTAGCTCTAGTTCAATTTTATGTACGGATTGACCCAGTTTTGCACTGTTTTGGTTCGTTTTGGCCCGTTTCTGATCCGATTTGGGTCTGATCTGATTAAATGGTTAATAACCGATCGTCTGGGGATGCAATTTTGAGGGTTCACTGTTGGCCATTAGTACTTTGAAAGCAAAACAAAGAAATAAGGTAAGTGTATGGGAAGAGGTTTGAAAAGGTGATAAAGGCATTGGTTGGCATGCGAGGGAAAAGGATTCCCTAAGATATATTGGGCCAAATGTTTTGTTAAGGATTACCTAAGATATTTTGGGCCAAATGTTTTAGGCTTTGAAGAATTACCTAAGATATTTTATGCCGAATGTTTTGGGCTTAAGGGTAATGTGTCAAATTATGAAGGTTTTGAGCCATTTGTTTCCATGCTAGAGGGTGCAAAAATAAGGGTTTACAACTACTCCCTCATCAGAATTGTCTTGTCTTTAAGATGGTTCTAATGTGTAATATCCTGGATTCAGTTAGTTCCTGCGTATTATCATTAATGCCTTTGGAATGCAATTTGAATGATTATTAAGATAAAGAGTCTTAGTTTTTTTTTTTTTCAGGACAACATAGTTTTTGTAGAGTTATATTGTTCTTTCTACACATAAAGTGTTCAAAGATAATGAATCCCGGCAAAACGAATTTGTAAATCAAGACTTGAGAAAGCACATTGTTAATTGAAGGACTGAACTGTGATGGTAAATGATTGTGTAAAAGTGATAAAAAACAACGATGGACCTAGAAATAGGTATTTTTTTTTTATTCATACCCCTTAGTTATGAAAAGTGAAAGAATTGCAATTAAAGGAAACACAGTTCAAAAAGATAACTTCAGAGAAAGAGACTTGTAATATATAAGAATTACTAAAGGTATTAAAAAGAGTAAATGATAGTAATAGTTACCTCTATAGGTAAACGGTAAAACAATGTATAGATTGAAGGAACCATTCAAATCTAGAAAGAACCGTGCTACAAGAGAGTATGGATGATTTCAAAATAATTGAAACAAGGAAATAATCTTGATTAATTTTGTTTATGATGATAGTTAAAACATTGAATTGAAAGAAAATGATACTTTCGAATCAAT
>CATKHJ010645383.1:0-20521 GCA_949750685.1 Vernicia montana
AAAATTGCAAAATGAGAAATATTGATATAAATTACTAAATCTAAGAGTTATAACTAATTAATAAGCATAATACTCTTAAAATAAAGACTCAACATGTATAATTTTTTACCAAAATTAATAATTTAGAGAATACTCTGCATATTCTCTAAATCCATGGCAGAAAATCTGCCAAAATTAATGTAACGGCCGTTAAGGCTGCATTTTTTTTTGTCCATTCTTTCACGGCTGTAATGGTAACGGAAGGCCAAATTTCCGTTACATAATGGCCGTTACATGACGGCCGTTTTTTAAAACCATGGGCAAGAGTGCAGCATGCTCTTATCTCATTGTGCATTTTCATCAAAAGCTTGATTTATTCTTCATATTTAGGAAGTCTTGTCGTGGTGGAATGTTTTGCTTTTATATGGTACAAAGTTTCAAAAAGGTATCCAATGCACTTGTTCAACAATTAAAGTAAAGAGGATGAACTGTTAATCCAATTGAAGGACCTTTCTGATGCATCAGATATATATCAGTTGTTGAAAAGGTTTGATACCTTTTAACCATGATAAATAGAGAAACTGTCTGCTCCCTTTTCCCAGTTATAAAGATGGAAATTGAAAGCTTTTTTATGAACTCAGCTTAGTTTTTTTCTTATTGTAATTGGCATCTCAAAATGCAATTTGGAGATGTATTGATAACTAAAAACAGTTGAATGAGATCTCATTGATCTCTTGGGTGATTTCATTTAGGCCATTAACCCAAGATTCTAAGATATCCAAAAGATATGGATTGTTGAAAGGTGATTTCTTCACTTTTATGAGTGTATGTCTCTGATTTAGGCTTCCCTATCAAGCATTCCTCCCAACTTTTGTCTTTGTTCAAAATTCTTGTTGGGGTTGATGCTTAACTTGAGAAGTTGATGAGGTTGGTCTAGGATGTGGTATGTGGGAGAATGTATTATTAGCTAGGATGTTTTGTATGAACCTAAATTTTAGAGGGGTTTTAGTCTCAGAAAATCTGGTGTACAAGGAAATTTTCTATCTTGGAAGCGGTTATGGTAGTTTCCCTTGTAGAGTTTTTGAAGAAAGTTGGGCATATCTAGAGACTGGAGGGATTTTTGCAATTTAAATTTAGAGGTTTTAGCAAGAAGAAAGAGGAAGAGAGGTTATGGCACTTTTCTGCATCTGGAGAGATTTGAATTATTTGGTTGGGAGAAATGCTATTTGGAGCGTAAAAGAAAGCCCATACAATTATTTTGGGACAAAACATTTTTGTGGCTTTATTTTTTATGTTATATCTGCAGCTTTCAAATACGGCTATCTAGCTGATGTTTAAAATGATTAGAGAGTATTCCCGGAGTAAAAATAGTAGTTCTTTTATATAGAACTAGTTCCTGCAGTGAAAAAGGCAAAAAGAAATTGTAATTTTTTTGTCTTTGACTAGTGAGCTTTTGATTCCACCCTTCCAATCAGCATGCACCATGAAACATTTTAGAAACCTCAATCTTCAGGATCAGTATGCAACATAAACAGTTTTATTGATGCTAAAAACTTTTTTGGTTTCTTAGTAATGTAATATTCTTCTGAAAATTTATGTAGGTTTTGGATTTTGGTGTCTTTGCCAGACCGGAATTTGATGTACCCATATTTTGCGCCAATTTTTTCACTACTTCCAGCATGAACATCATTGTGTTGTAAGTTTTCTTCACTATTTTTCTTTGTTTTTTGGAACTAGTTTTTGTCTTTTTTATTTTGAAAGTTTCAGTTGCATATCTGTTTCAGCATTTCCTTTTTGTTCACGTCCTCTGTTTTTAGTCTATTCCGCCAACTCTCTTAAGTTAGCTTCTTTTTTTCAATCTAAATATTTTTTTATTCACATGCGTTTCACCCAAGATTTGGTTTTCACTATGTTTCACAGGCATGTTATGCTGTTGCCAGTTTCTGGTTCAATATGCGTGTGTAATTATTTTTCCCTCTCTCTTGTTCTTTGTTGAACATGTTGCAATCGGTAGCCATATTTTTTTCTCTTTGGCATCAAACAACTTAAACTCTTATATCTAGAAGCTGAAACAAGTTATGGAGTTTTTCAGGACTCTGGAACTTACCCTTTATAATTTGTAGGGATCTCAACCCCTTGCACAATGTCATTGACCAAAGTGATTACAAGGAAAAGTACTATAAAAGCTTACTGCCTTTAGGTCTCAAGTATGCAGAGGTAAGAGCAATACTTAGCCTGATGCATCAAGTTATAATAAATATTTGTTTCTAGTTCATCTAAAATTAATGGTATGAAGACTGAACACAGATTTCATGCAGCTCTTTCCTTGGGGAGGCAAGCTCACAAGTGAGTCCTTGCAATTTTTCTCACCAATTGTGATATGGACTAAGTTTGCTTCAAGCCAGTACAAACATGATAATTTATATTCTGCATTTGTGGATTACTACAAGGTAGAAGCTTTTGTTGCTGCTTTAGATTATGTTTGAAGTAACATGCTAAACTACTACTTATATGCTATAAAATGGAGTGAGCATTGCATGCATTTGGTAATTTATATTTCAAATTAACAATTGTTGGACCTCCAAATCAAAATAAAATGTTACTATTTTCTGTTGCTCTATTAGGCATGGCTTCAGCTGATTGAACAAGCTGCAGAAGAGACAGATGCATCTCAAATTATACTCAACCGTGAAGCACAACACAAGTATCTGACATGGAGAGCAGAAAAGGTGATTATCTTTTCCCTGTGAATTTATCAATGATCGGTAGCACATCATGTCCACCAACCTATTCTGATTGGAATCAGACTTCACATGCATACATGCTTGAAACTAATCACCATATTGGTTTTCTTTCTTTGAAGCTTTCTAAGTAAAAGACAAGATAGGCTGGTTGTTAGTGGTAAAGATGAGGTTATCCAAGAGTGGATGCCAAAGGTCAACTCTCAATGATAAAAACTCCACTCCATTCTTTATTATAAATAATTACAGATAAAATGGCTTACCCAGAAGTTCTTAGTATGATATCTTTATTTGTTTATGTTTGTTTTCGTCGCATGGGCTTGTGGGTAGCTGTTGGGCATTAGGCAAACTGGTAGTAGTGTTTTAGGGTTGGGTTAGGTAGTTTTTGGTTCAACAGTAGGGACTAAATACAAAATTACAAACTAGATGTGATCAGCTACATGAATCATTTACTTCAATTTTATCCTAGGTCATTTAACAAACTAAATCCCCTCTCTCCTTTCTGTTTATTTTAATTATTTTTTTTTGTTTTAACAAATCCTTAGCTGTTGCCTTCCCTCATCTTGTTAGAAACACATTAATTTGGTTATTCTATTCCTTTGTATTACTAATGCCCATCATATCATCATGTAACATACTAAATGTATTTTCCTTTGATTGATAGGCTTTCTATAGACAAAGTATTTGCATTTAGCCACTTTATCCACCTTAGTATGATTCTGTGGATGTCATATTCTCATGTTCATAATTAGCAGCCTTAGTTACTCACTGCACATGTATTATTTTCATTTTTCCTTCCCATATTGTAGTTGCATAATTAGTTATTTTACCTATGACATAGGAATGGACTTTGATATAGATATGTCCCTGATTGGCTGACAGCATGAAAGTTGAAAATATTTTTGACGGTATGAAAGTTGAAGAAAATATTTTTGGATGGAACTTCTTTACCTAATGAGACATAAACCTTGTAACTTTTATTAGAATGTTGGAATTAAATTAATCGATTTTAACTAAATGGATTAATTCGGAATCAAGCATGCTCAGAAGTAAGCCACTTATTGTGTTCTTGGAAGTGTTACTGATAAGTCCACTTGTTTCATGTTTCCATGTTTTAAGTCATTTAGTTATTCATGGTCCATTTTCTTATTAAATCGTTGTCGAGTCAGTTAATTAAGTCTGGTTAGTGGTCTATCTCTTTTGAGATTTTTAGAATTGGTTGTTAGTGGAAGTGGCTTATTTGTAGGAAGGTGGTTACAAAGAGTCTGTATATATTGGGTAGCCAAGTTGAATAAAATATCAGGTTGAAAATCCAAACAAAAGTGTGGTTTGTTCCATCCAACACTGGAACCAAGGGTTCGCTTTGACTGTACCAATAAATTTTTAATCCTTGCCCACTTGATCTTTTTGGCCCGGATAACAAACATGCACAAACCATTTCACTAAGTACCTGTCCTGATGGCCCAAAGTCTCAATAGTCTAGTTAGTTACACATTTTAAAATTACAATGATTTAAGCAGATAGGTGAATGCCCCATTTTCTTTTGTTTCCAACCTTTGTATTTATCTATCTGAGTTTCCCTCACTTATGTGGCTTACTCACAACTTGGAAAGCAGGATCCAGGCCATGGAGTTCTGAAAAGGTTGGTCGGTGAAAGTCTTGCAAAGGTAACATTCTTCATTTTCTGAATTTGGTAATGTTTCTCACCGATTAGCAGATAGTTGATTACTTCACATCTAATCCATAGGACTTGGTGAGGAGCTTCCTCTTCAGTGGAATTGATGAACTTGGAAGCAAAGGATTCTTGGATTATTTCCCAGGATACCGCTGTGATGATGGGAATGTAAATGAGAAACGCAGTATCATTGGGAAGTCTTTTGAAAATCGTCCCTGGGATGCAAAAGGAGAATTCATTGGTAACAATGCCAAAATTTAGTACATTATATTGTCATTAGTATTAATTTTTTTTTTCCTCATTCCACCTAATGTTTAACTTTTTCAATTCTGAATCTAGAAAATTTTGTGTGATATCTATTATCTTCCCTATGAAAAATAGAAACATGTTGTAGTATAATATTTTGTATTGTATATTCAGGACATAATGCATTTAGAAAAGTATGTGTTGCATCAGGAATAGGAACAACAATACAAAATTGTTAAACTCTTTTTTTTTCTTAACAATTAAACTGATATGAGCAATCTGAACTAAAGTATGTATAGTTTTCTGCATTTGATGGAATCCAGAAAATTTTAACAGCCAAGTATATTGTTTTAAATATCGGAAATTTTGTGGTGTATTGTCACAATTGTAATTGTGAATCACCATTGAATCAACGTCCCTATTACTAGTCTTGTTTGTGGGTCGGGCCGTGAGTTTTAATTTATGAAGAATATTGCTGATTGAGTGAGTTAGACTTTTAGAAATTTTACATTTTCTAAATTCAGATTTGGTCTATGAACATTCTACCTCTGACAAACACTAACACGACGTTCATTTTTTAATTTTTATCAGTTGAACTAAACTATTAATCGAGTATGGACCTACTGATAAAAAAACTTCTGTCAAAATTTAAGTTTAATTATAACTAGATAATCTATTAGTAGTTTAGTATGGGTCAACAAATATATATATTTTTTTAATTCTTACATTTGTTTACATGGTAGTTATTATTTAGCACTTGTGATTAGTTATTATTAATTAATTAGCATGATATAATTTTTAAATTCATAGATTAAACGTGGAACTCAGTAAAGGATGTCAAAATGTCGATGGACCAATTATTTGAGTCAAGAACATCTCTAATTATTTTAAATTAAAATAATAAATTATAAACATATTCCATAAAATAATATATTTACTATAAATTATATAATTTATAGGAGATCTATAAATAATAATTGATGATATAATATAATTACTATAAAGTATATAATATATAGGAGATCTATAAATAATCATTGATAATGTGATAATTAAATTTTAATAAGATAATTAATAGTGTTCTTTAATTTTTTAAAATCTATATAAAATCCATTTTGAATTAAATGTGTAAGAATATAAAATTTTAGTAGTAGTCTAGTAAACAATATAATAATAAAAATTATAGAAAATTTTAAAAATATATAAACTATAGTAAATTTAGTAAGGGTTTAAATTTAAATATAAAATCTAATTAATTTAAAATTAAATATAAAATTTTAAAGAAAATATGCTAAAATATAAATATATTTAACATAAACTTAGGAAAATCACTAAAGTGGTAAGTAAACTTTGAATTTTAAAAGTTATAGTAAGGGATGACAATTTAGTCCGTTTTGCTCCATCCTTAATACCCACTCCGTTTATTAAATGAGGCAGGACAAATTTAAAATTTAAAATCAGAGTTGGGTTCGGGGTGAGGCGGCTAATGATATTACTCGATCTGATTATATATTTTATATATTTATTTTGTAATTTTTCATATATATATATATATATATATATATATATATATATATGAAAAATTAATATTAAATAATTATTTTTAAAGAAAAAATAAATAAAAATAAAAACGGGTATACCTGCCGGTATCCGCCCCATTTCATTACCCGCCTCGCCCCATACCTACCCCGTTGCCATCTCTAGTTATAGGCTCTATTCTTAGCAGTATCGCAAGCCCCATACGCGAGAGCTGGCGCGAATTTCAATTTTTTTAGCCTATTTTGGCACCATTTCGGGACCCCTCAACCTATAAATATTGACTCCAAGCTCAGTATTCTTGACTCCCGATTGTTAGTTGACAGTTGTTTTCTCAACCCTCTAATTTTTTTTTCTATTTTCTTCATAAAAGTTTTCAAGGGCCGATTTCTCTTTGGTTTTAGTCCTCTTAATTTTGTCCTCCTTGACTTAAATTAGGTTTTTAATTTGATTTTATTTATTTATTTATTTATTTACTTATTTCATTTGCATTTTGAAAATTGAAACTCTGATCTGATATGACGTTTTGACCTCTTCCTCCGACTTCAAAGAATTAAGGTAAAACATCTTCTCCTTTTTTATTTCCTTTTAAGGCAAAGCGCCTTTTTCTTCTTCTACATTTCTTTTAAAAATTAATCAACCAAAACTTGATAAAATGTTCCCATCGCAATATGGAAAAACTGCGTGGGTTTTGATTCTCATGCAAAGGGAAACTCATGCATACTTGGTTTAAGTGGCAAATTCAAATTAAAATAAATAATTTCCTCTCCTTATCACCTTCTTTCTTTTCCTTTTTATTTATTTCATTATTTTATTGTTGCTTTGGGAAATGTGTGATCTTCTTAGAATCTATAAGGGTTAGAAGAGATATCCCCTAACTATTAGTTTTCTTTATTGTATTAATTTGCTATTCTTTTTATTGATTATGAATATGGATGTTATATTTTATTTATTTACTTGTGAATATTTATAATTGTCATTTCATCTCATTAATTAAAATGTTTATAAAAATATTTTTCAAAGTTATTTTTATATTAATAAGCCAAACTAATCATTTTTTTAAATAAATCAAAAACTTAATCTTTGAATCCTCTTTGGTTTTAAAGATCTAGTGCATTTTCCTTTGGGATAATCTTAATTGGAGTTTAAAATGAGTTTTTATCTTATATTTTTTCAAATAAAAATAAATTAAAGTGGCGACTCCTAAAAAAATAATTTTCAAAAATCAATCAAATAAGCGTGAGCGCTTCATCCATGAGACTAAACCAAAATGAACATTTTGATTCCTTAGCATATCAGATCGGTGTCCAGGCGAGGCCTCACATTGGTATGTGCCATCCTCTTTACATCAATTGCTACTATTTTTGAAAGGAGATGACATGGAGATCGTATGGGCGGATGCTAATCCTTTTCAAGCTTGTTCAGACACTGTAGAGGTTAGGTACAATGACATGGATTCAGGCCTATTTAGTTTACTGGAAGAAAGAAGAAGGGGAAATCAAGTGCCACTGAAAAGAAATAATTCCAGGAACACTCACTTGCTCTTTTGAAACCTACTATGATCATACCTTATCAAAGGAGGTCGACGTGTGAACCCATCATCAAATTTCTTGATGATGATTGAACATATAGAAGAAGAATTGGCAGTAGCTGCAACTGCCTTTCATAACTCTATAGTGCAGCAAATTCTTAACAGGCTGATCTTTGAAGAATGTTTATAAATCCAAGGTGAAGAAGTAATCTTTGAAGAAGAGTTGGATGATATTGACGATGAAGTGATCCAAAACCAAGATTTAGAACCAACTCCTGTGAAGCTAGACGATCAAAAAGCAGAAGTCCAGGATCCTTTAAAAGAAGAGAACCTTGGAACTCTACAAGACCCCCATATCGCTTATATTAGTGGGTTACTGATCAAGTTAGAGTTAAAGGAAAAGATCATTGCATTGCTAAAGGAATTCAAGGATTGCTTTGCTTGGATTACAGTGAAATGTTAGGTTTAAGCAAGAGTCTTTTGGAGCATAGATTATCAATCAAACTAGAGTTTTAGCCTTATTGTCAACCATCAAGGAAGATGTCTAAAGAGGTGGAGCTTAAGGGGAAGGAATAAATCGAGAAGTTGCTTTGAGCTGGCTTCATTTACCCCACAAGATGCGTATAATGATTCGTAAGCATGGTGTTAGTTGTCAAGAAGAATGGAAAGTTGCAAGTTTGTGTGAACTTTAGAGATTTAAATGCAGCTACTCCAAAAGACATATATGTTATGCCAATAGATGCTGTTTTGATTGACTTTACAACTAATAATGTTTTATTTTCTTTCATCGATGGATACTTTGGATATAATTAGAACTATATAGCAGAAGAAGATGTTCCCAAGATCGCCTTCAGATGTCCTGGTTCCATTGGAATATTTGAATGGTTGGTCATGCCTTTTGGATTAAAGAATGCATGAGCTACCTATCAAACGACAATGAATGTAATATTCCATGATATGATCGGTCACTTCCTTGAAGTCTACATTGATGATATCGTGGTGAAATTCAAGTAGGAGGAAGAACATATGGAGCATCTAAGAATAAGCTTTCAAATGATGAGGGAACATTAACTGAAGCTAAAAATCCCCTCAAATATGCCTTTGGTGTGAAAGCTGGGAATTCATTGGATTCCTAGTTCACCAAAGAGGTATAGATATTGATAAAAACAAGGCAAGAGCTGTGATGGAATCTTAACCTCCCACCAACAAAAAAAGAGTTGTAAAGATTTTTGGGACAAGTAAACTACTTGAGGAGATTTATTTCTAACCTTGTAGGTAAGTCAAAAGTCTTCTCAGAGTTACTCAAGTTGAAAAATGAGCAGGAGTTCATATGGCAAGAAAGGCACCAGTTGAGTTTTGAAAGAATCAAAGAATATTTAAGCAAGTCATCGATATTAATGCCACCTAAAGATGAAATACCTCTCAGGTTATATCTATCAGCCACAAATGATTCCATAAGATGTTTTCTATCACAGAATAACTTCGCAGGACATGAGGAGCCTATCTATTACTCGAGCAAAGTTTTATCTTGTACCAAACAAGATACTCCCCAATTCTAAAGATGTATTTGGCTTATACTTCGCATATACCAAGCTTCGCCACTACCTAATTTGTTCAAAGGTTTATGTGATTTCATAGACAGACCTGGTGAAGTACATACTTTCAAGGCCATTCATTACTAGAAGTATTGGTAAATGGTCTACACTAATCTATTTTCCTCAAAAGTTTGTGAAGAGTATTTGGCAAAGTTCCTAGTATATCATCTCTACCTGGAGCTAAAAGGAAAAGAGGAAGTAGAATTGTAAGTGTATAGAATGGAAAATAATCCATGGGTTCTTAAGTTTGATGGTTCTAGCATATAACACTCTACTGGAGCTGGAATTATCATCAATGCACCAAATGGAGCTAAGACAACCTTGTATTTCAATTTGGAGTTTGACTGTACCAACAACCAAGTTGAGTATGAAGCTTTGGTGATTGGTCTAAAGATTTTAAATGAGCTAGGAGCGTAGGAAGTATTAGTTATTAGGGACTCATAGCTTGTGTTAAGGCAATTATTAGGGTATACAAATGTAATAACTTACTGTTAGCTCCTTACTACACTACAACTGTTCAACTATTGAAGGCATTTAAGGAGGCTTCGTTCATACATGTTCCAAAAGAAGAAAAATGGGAGCCGAATGAGCTAACTAAAATTGTCTCTAGTTCGAAGATGTTTGAAGAGCTTACTCATAAGCTCATAATGGTGGAAAAATGCACTCACCCTTGTATCATGGAGAGTGGAATTTCCATAGAATCCTTCAATATTGATGTTGGAATAGCAGAAGACTAGAGGAGAATTATCAGAAGTACCTGGATTGTCCAGCAATAAGGGTTCCTTATCGAGTTAAAGTTTGAGTACTGAACTATGTTCTCATGAAGGATGAGCTTTAAAGAAAGGGATTCGATGGTGTACTTCTAAGGTGCATGATATTTCCTAAAGTTATGGAAGTAATGAAGCAAGTTCATGAAGGAGTGTGTGGAGCTCACCAAGAAGGAGTGAAGATAAGGTGGCTGATCAGAAGAAATGGCTATTTTTAGTCATATATCTTAAAAGGATTGCATCAATTATGCTAAGGGAAGTAACCAGCGCAAAAAATATGGAAGTATTCAAAGGATCCCAATAGTTAAGTTGCACTCATTAATAAAATCATAGCCTTTCAACGAATAGGACAACGACCTTATTGGTAAGATCTATCCTACTTCATCTAATGGTCATAGTTTCATTAGTGTTGCCACTGACTACTTTACTGAATTGGTGGAAGCTATACCAATAAAGAAGGTTGAGTAGAAGGATGTCATTCAATTCATCAAAGAGAATTCAATTCACAGATTCGATATTCCTCAATCGATGACTACGGACTAGGGAACTATGTTTACTAGTGAAGATATAAAGGATTTTGCTGAAAACTATAGGATTCAACTCATCAACTCTACACCATACTATGCCCAAGCTAATGGGCAGGCATAAGCTTCAAACAAGGTGATGATAGGCATTTTGGAGAAGATGATTGAAGACAATCCTATGAAATGACACAGACTTCTATTAGAAACTCTATAGGCTTACAAAATCTAAAAAAATGTGCAACTGGATCCAGTCCATTTGCTTTAACCTATGAATATGATATTGTCTTTCCTCTGGAGGTAGAGGTACCATCCCTAAGAGTTGCCAAGCAGCATGGCTTGACACCTGATGAATAAAGCCAAGCTATGGTGACAAAGTTGGAGGAGCTTGATAAGGAAAGGATGCAAGCACTTAATCACATGACATACTAGAAAAAGAGGATTTCAAAAGCTTACAACAGGAGAATTCATAGGAAATCTTTCTATGAAGGAGACCTAGTATGGAAACTAATCCTATCTCTTGGAGTCAAAGACGAAAAATGTCAAATGGTCTCCTAACAAGATGGGACCATTCAAAGTGCACAAAGTCTTAAAAGGGAACACCTATTAGTTGTCAAGTTTAGAAGGAGAACCTTATAAGAGATACATCAATTGGTGGTACCTAAAAAAGTACTTTCCCACTATGTGGGAAATAAAGGAATCTAACTAAAAAAGGCTAATCAAGGTCGATATCATGGCCTCAAAAATGTCACCTGTAGGAAAAGGAAATTATTTTCGTGATATTTATGTAAGCCGATCCCACGACTTTTTCTTTTTAAAGTTTTGTAAGTAGGCTTCCTAGACACTTTATTCAATAAATAAAGTTGACACTACGGCTTTTTTCTATATATTCTAGCATACAAGTAGGCTTTTTAGCCATTGTCATTCAAAACAGAGGAAAACAAACATTACAGCAAAGCACTGTAGGCCTCTAGGTACTAAACAAAAATAAATTTTCCCTGTGAAAAGGTTTCAGGCCGAATTTTTCAATAAGAATCTCAAACAAGTAGGCCTTTAGCCACATCACATAATCACATGCACCATCACATGTCACGTGCCTTGTAGAAATAGGTCTCAGGCCATTTTTACAGTAATATCACAATAAAACAAATAAAAGCAGGCTTCTGGCCTCAATATCACACACAAATCACATATATTCACATTTCTTTTTTGAACAGGTCATTTTTAGTAGTAAATAATATCATCGTATCATCATAAGTAGGCCTCAGGCCCATCATCATAATAAAAATCATCCTGTGCAACTATAGAAGTAGGCCTCAAGACACTTTAATACTTTGTACTTGTGCATATATATATATATGCAACTCAAGTCTTGATGGAAATATATAATCCTTCTTATTTCTGGCTTTTGAAATGTTTCATTATCCCAAATCAAAATTTTGAGATAATTATATAATTAGTGCCTAATGACCTAAAAAATAAAATAAAAAAAATTGCGTCATTTTTTAATTTTGTCTAAAACTTTAAATTTTTTCCCAATTTTTGAAATTAATTGCAATTGTGGCAAACTCTCAATATTGGGAATAATGACATGTGTTTTGCCTATGTGGTACCTGACATAGACTAAAAATATATTATTTTATCATGGAACCCATCATCCATCTAAGATTGTTAGACCATGTTAACCATAGTTATTTTTCTTGCATAAACACTAGTCAATGAAATTAAATCTGAAAGCACAAGCAGAAGTAACTTCAGTGATGGACCTATGTGAGCCAAAATGGAGCATGGTGATGATTGGAGAAGGCAATAGTGATGATGGCCTTAGATTGGTGACCTCGTAGACGGCAATTCCCTAGTCAGCGGTAGGTTGATTGACGGCCATAATAATGGGGCTAGGGTTTTCTTGGGATTTGGGTTTGAATTTTTATGTGAACTCTTTGGGAATTGAGATGGGACCCTTGGAATCTTAACTTTTTGGTTCTTGAAAAATAGGAAAAGGATTTGTCTTTTGGAAGGCAGTAAAAAGAATATTAGTAGTGTTTTGAGAATTTACAGTGGTATTATCTCAAAGTGGGAGTTGGAGGAATAATTTTGCTAGAAAGGCCAAAGGGAGTTTGGGGAAACATAAAATTTGAATTTGGAGAAGGAACAGGAGCGTAGATTTGTGGAAATTTAATTTTCCTTTCTTCAAGTCCTTTCTTTTCTTGAGCCTGCCAAGACTTCTCAAATTCAGAAAGAGCAATTTTGGACATTATAATCAGAATAGAAGACATGTGAGATACATTGTTGATATCTATAAACACACAATATTGGACATCCAACCAATATGTGTGTGGGGAAAATTATTTACACAAAAAATGAACTGGGCCTAGCCTGTAAATTATTTAGGGGCCCAATTAAATTTTTTAAAGAGCTCATTTTACATAAATAGGCCCAATGAAATTATTATCTAATTAATTAATGATTTGGGCCCACAAGAATTAAGGCCTAGAGTGTAATTGTGAGAAGCCTCCCAAGTTATTTCCACATATGCAGAATAAATAATTCTAGAAGACGCCACAGACTTCTTGCTAAACGACATGACTAAGTGACGTATGGATAAGAAGGAGAAGTGGAGTGTGTGGCTATAAACAGTTACTAACAACGGCCATAGAAGAAGAAACAGAAGTTAGAGGCAACCCCTAACAAATCAACCAATCATACAACTAAATCAAATCAACAATTAAATCAAGCTTCTCAATGAGCAATCAATCAAAACTCTCAATAGAGCAAATATCTCAATCAAGTGATCTTCTCAAGCAATCAAGCAATATGCTTCCTGATGAAGTTAATTCCAACCGAGGTGGAATCACTCAATCTTACTTGAATTTGATTTGATCTGGTGTGACTTGTAAGAAGAAACAACAGTCAGGTGGACTAGGCAGGATGCCTATTAAAGCTACTCCAACGGTCAAGTTAGTTGATTAGCTCAATCTAGAAGACTGATAACAAAGTTCTGTATTACTTGTATGTATGTACCTGTGAAGGTTGATTTTCTGAGGTATTTATAAGATGTGAATCCTTACATGAATTTAGCATGGATTTCTTTGATCGATTTGGATTAGGATATCGATTTGCACGTTTTCAGCTTCCAATTAGGAACCGAACTGGTGACCATGTTTAATTTGGTCCTCATATCTTCTGGGCTTTTAAATATATTGAAGTGGGCCAGGCCCATGATCTGGTCTAGTATATTTTGTCCCTTATCACTTCCAAATCACTCAAAGGAGAAAACAATATGCTCAAAACTCAGTGCTTTTAATCATTTTTAGTCCACACATTTATGAACAAGTATACAAACCTACTGTAATTGATATTTTTCAAGCAATAAGATTTCCTTTATTGCAAATTTGTCTATTATTGTGATCTAGCAAAGCTTTCTAGAGTAGAGCTAGGAACCCAAGGATTAGATAGGTCCCTTTAGATCCTGCACAATTATTTTGATAACAAGTCAAACAAGCTCATTAATTAACTCACTCAATCGATTCAAATACCTTACCCTTGTGACACACCAACAATTTTCACCACTTAAAAGGCCAAAAGTGTAGCTTAGTGGGAAAAAAAAAAAATACAATTTTGACCCCAAATTTTAGGTGGTTATAAGGCATGTGTTGTGATAATTTATTAGTATTTTGTTTGTTTGGTAATTTAGTTATTTGAAATGGCTTGTAATTTGGGTCTTATTATGATTGAATATATGTGAATGTAACTTATGGTTGTTTATTCAGTTTGTAAAGAATATGGGAAGTAATGTCAACTTGCTAGGTTATGCAGATTCCTTAGAGTTAGTTTGGCATTGAGTTTAAACTTACCTTTTAAAATTGCGTTTTGATTTTCTGTTTATTATTTTAATTTTTTTTATTGCTTATAGTATATTATGATTTGAAAAAAAATAAAAAATATCGCTTTTTCAAAACCATGATTTGTTAAATTTTAAATTCTCCAAACACACTTTATCAAAAGTTATCTAACCACAATGTCAAACGAACACTTAGTAGACACTTAATAGGATGGATTATCGATGTTTAGGATTATAAAGTTGAAATTTCCTATTAAAATTTCAACTCACAATCTCACATATCTTAGAGTTAGACTCCAATATCATTAAATCGAATTTTCATATTTAATAAAATTCTTCATATTTAATAAAAGTTGCTCTATTTCTTTTTTTTTTTTTTTTTTTTTTTTTTAAATCGTGGTTATTCCATATCTACTACTTCATGCCCAAATTTAAAAAAATAAAAAAAATAATAAAAAAAACTTAAATAAATGATAACAAAGTGCAAATAAACACTTGGTAATAATATACTACTTGACAAGAACAAGATTTGCCATCTGAAAACTTCAATTATATTGCATCATGCCCTTATTCTGAAAGTTTCCAAAAACAATTTATATTTCCTTGTAATTACAATGTGCCCAACTATAATTCCCATTATCACCCCACCTCCATATCCAATCAGAACTGGTTTCCAACCAAATTGAAATGAAGAACCTGAGTCATGATCTTCTTTAGAGCCAGAAACTGAAGGTAACAAAGCCTCTGCATTTCCACATTTTTTTGACAAAGGATTCCCACATAATCCTGAATTGCCTTCATATGAATTATTTTGAAATGTATCAAATTGTTTTCCTTGTATAAAACCTGTGAGATGATTATAAGAAACATTGAAAACAGCAAGGAAATTAAGTTGTGTTAATTCCCAAGGAATTTCTCCTGATAAATTGTTTCGAGAAAGATCCAATCATTCAAGCATTGTAAGATTTCCCATGGATGATGGAATGCTACCACTAAGATAGTTGTCAGAAAGGTTGAGTAAACGAAGACCATTTAAACTCCCAATAACTTCAGCAATGTCTCCTTGAAATTTATTACTTGAAAGATCAATGGCAACAAATGATTCTAGGATCCTAGAGTATGTCAATGTGATACCTTTATTTGTTATTGACATAGAGTACGAAGAATCACTTATTTGTGGATTGTCTTTTAAGAATTGAAACCTCAAGGTTGCCCCCATACAAGATGATTCATTTGCACTTACCATCTTCATTGCATTCCAATCGAGGAAGTATTGTGTTGGCAAATTTCCTGAAAAATTGTTGTGAGAGAGATCAATAATGCGCAATTTCAGAAAATCAAATTTGGTTATGTGATCATTCCCCAACACCCCATGGAATTGATTGGATCTCAGAATGAGAACCTTTAGACCTTGGAGTGATCCCAACCATGATGAAAAAACATCATTGATTTGGTTGTTTCCTAAAATAAGAAACTCAAGCCTTGCACAATTGGCCAATGATCTTGGTACTTGTCCCTCAAAATTATTCGTATCCAGAATGAGCATTCTTAAGTTGCATTGTTCTGTGAGAATTTCAGGGATCTTGCCGCGAAAACTGTTGCTTCCAAGATTCAATAATTGAATGGAAGCGCTGAAATTGCCAAAACATTGAGGAAGTGCACCAATCAAGTTGTTGTTGGACAAATCAAGGTAATCAAGAGATTCCATACCACAAATTGCTGATGGAATTTCCCCCGTCAAATTGTTGCCTGCAATTTTGTACATTTGAGTGGACTCTGGTGGTATGGGAAGTGATCCTTGCAACATGTTACCACTTAGATCTAAATATATTACCTGAGACCATGGAACCTGGATCTTCTTCAAAACCTGTGAGGAAGTTACCAGCAAAATTTACCATTCTTAAACTCTTTACTTGGATACCATACCCATTTTGGTATTTGGCCACGAATATAGTTGCGAGATAAGTCCAGCAATTGCAACTCATCTTGATAACGTAAGAGATGTGAAAATTGGTGCAAGTTGCAAGATCCTAATTCCAAGACGTGAAACTTCTGAAGAATAATGCCACTAGAATTGGCATTATCAAGTAATGTTAGATTGTTTCTTTTCAAGCGCAAATCCATTAATTTTTCAAGCTTAAGAAACATGGCAAACTCCACTGTGCCACTCAAATTATTCATAGTAAGATCAAGAAGTTCAAGGTTTTTGAGTTGAATGATTGAATTTGGAATTGATCCTTGCAATTGATTAAACTGAAGTCTCAATGACAATAATTGAGTCATATTCATAAGCCATGAAGGAATTTGACTATTTAAATGACAGTCATTTAGAGATAAGCGAACAAGTTGGGTTAGATTAGCAAAGTAAGAAGGGATCTCACCGTTTAAGCTAATCTTGGAAAGACCCAAAATTCTGAGCCTAGATTGCTTACCAATCCATGACAAAGAAGGAATTTGACCATCAAAATTGTTGTAAGAAAGGTCCAAGTAAACAAGCCCTGTCAGGTTTTCAAGTGAAACTGGAATCTTCCCAGAGAAGTTGCAATGATAAATTCCCAACTCTTCCAAAAGTTGAAGATTTCCTATTGAGTCCTGTAGCTTTCCAGAGAAACTTGTAGTTGAAAGCATCAATGATTGAAGAGGACTAGTACAATTAAATTCAGACAAATGACCTTTAAGATTCTGATTTATTGAGAGTTTAAGAATCTTTAAAGTAAGTTAGTTGAAAAACTCCAGCAGGAAATTCACCATATAATCCACAATCACTCAAATCAATTGATACAAGAGAAGATAAATTTGCCAACATGGGTGGTAATGTGGATGATATGTTCACTGAACTAAGTTGGAGAACTTCTAGGCTGGTTAAGTTTTGAACTAAGTTTCCAAAATCAGTCCTCTCAAGCATTAATTCATCATTGTTGCTCAAGTCAAGAACTGATAACTTGGAAAGTTTTGAAATGGTTGATGGGATTTTGCCAGAAAAGAAAGAGCTAGACAAATTGAGGTGAGTTAGCTCCGAAAAATGGCCTAAACAAGATGGTATTTGCGAGTAATTAAATTGGTTATTGGCGAGTTTAAGGCTTTGGAGATGAACAAGATGGAGGAGGCTACAACTGGAGTTTATAAAACCATTTAGATAACAACTACTAAGATCAAGCTTAATCACATTACCAGTTTGCTTATCACACTTGATGCCATCCCATGAGCAGCAACCATCTCCTCTTTCTAGTTTCCACGAATCAAACTTTGAATTAGAACTTGATGAAGCAAAGCTGTTCTTGAATTGCAACAAAGCAGACCTCTCATCATCATGGCAAAGTGGATGAAAGATGGAGGAAGAGGCAGTAGTGAATGGTGAAATATGAAACAATGAGGGTATGGAAAGGAAGATGAAGAATATCAAGGGAAACAATAAGGATGATTCCATAATTTTCTTATTAGCTTTCTTTATTATGAGTTGCATTGCACATCAAAGAAAATAAAAGTATAGCAATTTGTGATAGGCACTAGGATTCTGCATATTTTTAAAAAGGAAGGGTAGTCTGTCAGGCAACCCTAAGATCAAGTTCACTTGTCTGCATTGTATTGTACGTACCGTAATAAGTTTACCCTCTCTAGTCAGATCAAAGAATAGATTTTTAATTGGAAAAAATGATTGAGAATGGCACATCCTAAATTTACGGAACTATATGTCTCCCCTTCAGCAGCTAAATTTGCGGAACATATTTTTTAATGATAAAATTATCTGTTGTCGGATTGATTGGTGTATATGGTGGGACTTGGTATTCATCTACAAGGTAGTGATATTCATTATTAGAATAAACTGAAATCAAATTGAATTATACATTTTAGTTCAATTTAACTCTTAAGAAAATTGTTTAATTTATAATTTTTATTATAAAAAATAATTTACAATTTGGTTTCAGTTGATTTAAAAAATAAATCAAATTAAATCATAAACTATAATTATTATTCTATATATATGTAAACTTTTTTTTTTTTTTTTTAGCAATAAGGTGATATTACAACGCATGCTAGCTTTCACGCACCATACTAAATTCACTTCTCCCTAATTCGATCAATGGCAAACCATGTATGTATAAACTGTAATTTTTTTTTTTTTTTTTTTAACTTCGAGAGTTAGCCTAATTGATAAGAAAATTTGCTCATTTTCTTATTAATCATGATTCAATTCTTAGGACCAACACCCAGGAGGTCTTATGTATAGGCCGAGTGCGGGGATACGCCCTTAGACTCACACAAAGAGAAAATTTAGTTTCAGTTAACGTGTAAGTTAGCCCAAAGATACTCCTAGTCGACTAAAAAAAAAAAAAGCTTTATAATCTTTTAGAGAATGGAGATATTGCCATAGCAAAATATTTTTCTAATATATCTTATATGCTCAGATATTTTAATTAAAAGGAAAGAGGCTGAATTCTTGGAGAAGTTTGAGGGAATGTCCTATGAATTGATCTGCAAAACACAAAAAAAATGAAGGAGTCCAAGCCTTAGCCTAGGAATGAAACTCCGATGCTAAAGTTAGCCATGGAATCAAATTATTCACAAAGCTTAAAGCATAAGTAAACTTGTTTGTAAGTGAGAGAAAGAGATAAGAGTATGAAGAGTTAGCTAAACTTGCATGGACATGCAAGATAGCCTTTTATATCTGGCTGAGTAGAGATATCTTCTGAAGGAGTGATGAAGTGATATTTGTCTTCTCCTTATGATGCCAAGGAGAAGAGTGAGTAGGTGTCTTCTCAAGAGTGTCCCGAGTGTCCCCTTCTCCTACAAGGTAGCCTACGAGACAGGTTAACTTGTATGCCTTATCATGCTTGGCTATTACGTTCCACGTTAGGTGGATGATATCATTTAGAATGATATAGAATGTATGTCAGTGAAGCAGTTTCTCCCGAAGAAGTTTATTGAGTCATTGATGATGGAGCTCTTCGATTGCAGTTTTTCGGATGTCTTCTGTACTGAGTTTGGACAATAAAAGAAGTAGAGCTCTTTGGATGACGGCACTCTTGAGCTTGCTTTTCGATTTGGAGCTCTCTCTCTCTGAGTGGAGCCCACTAGATTCTTTAAGAGATCTGTGTCCTTAAGAGCCCAAAACCCCAGAGCCCAAATTCTCTTAGGGCTTAGTTTTTTCCTTATCAGTGGCCCCCTTGTTTCAATATGGATATATTTCATAAGTTCCATGTTGAAACATTTATATTTGGAAACTGTTTCTATTCGAAGAAGTCTGTTCGGTTTGGTAGGGTGTCGAGCTCTTTCAACTTTAGTTTTTCACTTGATGTTTGTTCTTCGAAGAAGGGCAACGGTTACAAATCTTTTGGCCTTCTGACAACCAAGATTTTTATGGGTAGCTGTGAGATTATTTCGGCTGTGAGTGACACGTATTAGAGAGAGAAATTTAGAGAAAAAAGACTCTACAATGATAGCCATTTGATCAATTCCTATCAACCGTTGAATCCATTTGATTGATGAACAGTTTTCGAGATTGTGAGGCCTCGCCCGAGCACCGGTCTGATCCGTTAGAGGGGATCAAAATGCTCATTTAGGTTTGAACTCATGATGGAACCCTCGGGTTTGGATTGGTTGATTTTGAAAATTGATTTGAGAGTAGCCACTTTAATTTTATTTTATTTAGAAAAAGTTAAAGAAAAACCCATTTTTGACTCCAATTATTATCCAATGGAAAAGTGCACTAGCCCTCGATTACCAAAGAGGATTTGGGGATTAGGTTTTCGGTTCATTTTTACTAGTTTGACAAGTTTAATACACAATGACTTAAAATGGATTTCATGAACAATATAAATGAATGAGCAATAATGTATGAATTAAAGTAAAACAATAAAGACAGTAATAAAAGCAATAATTAAATAAAGAAGAACAATAAGAACATTAAATTTACAACAAAAAATCCAATTATGGGATACTCCCTCTAGCCCTTATGGGTTCTAGGAGAGTCACACATTCCCCAAATTAAGTCAATAAAGAAAACAGAATAAACAATAAAAAGAAAACAAAATGAAGAAGATGAAAGGAGAAGAAGATTTATTTTAATTGGATTTGATGCTTTCAGACAA
>CATKHJ010645392.1:0-23969 GCA_949750685.1 Vernicia montana
TGGCTCTGCAACACTACTCAGTGAAACTCAAGTCTTTAAGTCAATATCTCAATTCCAATCAATATAATACACCATTGTACATGATTCAACATTTGCAAATCATTCATATCATCCATTAAAAGTTAATACATGAATGTTCGGGGCATTACAAGAACCATATTTTTCATAATGAGGATATAAAAACTCCTTTAATGGTTCATTTAGGTAGGATATATTTCCATTTTTTACTTCTAATAGTTCAACATAATCATTTTATAGTATTCCAATATACTAACTTGATCGTCAAAGTCTCTCCACTGGAGAACTCTTCAGCTGGTCTAACCATTCTGTTTTACAGGCTAACTATTGTGAACTTTTTTGGAAACTTTGGTATCAATGCCCTTACTCAAAGGTATTATTAATCAAATTTGGTTCTATTTATTTAACTATCTTATATTTATGCGTCCACCTGATCTAGTAAAGTTATTCAAGGTAAAGATTTTTAAAAACTAGTAAAGTTATTTGATGAAAGGTTTATGAATATTTTATGGGTAAAGTATTGTTTAGTTCTTGAAATTTGTCTAAATTAAGGACTTAGTCCCTGCAGTTTGAGAAATGAGCTCTTTAGTCTCTGAGGTTTTATTCCGTTATACTAAATAATCATTTTGTTAATTTTTCCATTAAAAATTTCTAAAAAGTCTAAAATACCCTTGTAACGTCCACTAAGAGGGGATCAGAATGCTCATTTGGGTTTGTACTCACGATGGAACCCTCGGGTTCAGATTGGTTGATTTTGAAAATTGATTTGGGAGTCGCCACCTTAATTTATTTATTAATTGGGAAAAGTAAGGAAAAACTCATTTAACTCCAATTATTATCTCAATAGAAAAAATGCACTAGTCCTAAATTACCAAAGAAGATTTGGGGACTAGATTTTCAGTTTATTGTAATTAGTTTGGCAAATTTAATGCTTAATGGCTTAAAATAAATTTCATGAGCATATATAAATGTATGAACAATTAAATATGCATGAACTATTATTAAAGTAAAGTAATAAAAGAAATAAATAAAGAAAACAATAGAAATATTAAATTTACAACATAAATCAAATTAAGGGATACTCCCTTTAGCCCTTATGGATTCTAGGGGAGTTACACATTTCCCAAATTAAATCCTATTGAAAACAAAACATAGAAATAAAAGAAAGCACAAAACCTAAACTATGTGGAGAAAGTGAAAGAGGAAAAAAGTTTATTTTAATTAGATTTGATACTTTAGACAAGCATGCCAACGTATCCTTTTGAATGAGAATCAAAATCTATGTAGTTCGCCCTTCTTGCGAAGGGGTTAGTTTTAGTCTTAGTCTTTTATCATGTTTTAGTTCATTGATTAAAAGGTGGGTTGATTAATTGATTTAACTAATTTAATTGATTATCAAGTTGTTAATTAAATCAGGTTTTAATTAACAAACAAAAGTATCGATTCAAATTGATTACCAAGTTAATTAACTTAAATCGATGCATTTATTTGTTAATTAGAACCTGATATAATTAACAACTTGGTAATCCATTAAATTGGTTAAATCAATTAATCAACCCAACTTTTAATCAATGAACTGAAACATGATAAAAGGCTCAAACTAAACAAACCCCCTTCGCAAGAAGAGCGAACTACGTGGATTTTGATTCATATTCAAAGGGATACATAGGCATGCTTGTCTAAAGCATCAAATCCAATTAAAATAAACTTCCTCCCTCTTTCACTTTCTTCACATAGTTTAGGTTTTATGTTTCCTTTTTATTTCTTTGTTTTGTTACTTTCATTATTGATTTAATTTGGGGAATGTATGACTCTCCTAGAACCCATAAGGGCTAGAGGGAGTATCCCCTAATTAGGGTTTATGTTGTAAATTTAACATTTCTATTGCTTTCTTTATTTAATCCTTTTATTGCTTTTATTACTTTTTTTACTGCATTACTTTAATTCATGCATATTTAATTATTCATGAAATTTATAACTGTTCATGAAATTTATTTTTAGCCATTAAGCATTAAACTTGCTAAACTAATTAAATGAACCGAAAACCTAATCCCCGAATTCGCTTTGGTAATCAAGGGTTAGTGCACTTTTTCATTGGAATATAATTGGAGTCATTTAATTGGGTTTTTCCTTAACTTTTTCCAAATAAAATAAAATTAAGGTGGTGAATCCTAATATACCTTTTTAAAATCAACCAATTTGAACCCAAGGGTTCCATCGTGAGTACAAACCCGAATGAGCATTTCGATCCCCCTCTAGCGGATCGGACCGGTGTTCGGACGAGGTCTCACAATAATGCGATGAATAATAAATAATAATGGAGTCACAAGCTCATTGAATATTCAAATAAGAATAGAACAATATCATTTTAGCATAAATCAGTAAATTTGAAGCGAAGTGCTTCCTCATATAAAGTAGAGTAGTGGCTGAGCCTTGCATACTCTCATATAAAGAAATTTGGAGCAGAGGCTTTTAGGTTTCGCATGCTCTCTCATATCACATGTAAGTCATAAGACATATCAAGTCTTATGGCTAGGACTGTCAAACCCTTCATAGCTGAGGTCCGGATACACAATCTCTATCCGCGGGCCTTCTTACCATGTGCACAAGGTTTGATGTGTCACTCCATATCAGTCGGGGATTTCTGCTTAACAAATGGAATCTCATTTCTCAAGTATCACATGTAGCATTTAGAACGTATGGATCACATTTATCACATATATCATTTAAAAATGATCAAGTTCCAATGCAATTTGATAAAAGCTTCAATGTCATATGGATTCAAGAATTTAATAATCCGTAAAAAGGAAGACTCATTATAGGTCAGCAATTTCAATGAAGGCATATAATAGGCCATAAGTCAATGAACAATTTCAAAGAAAAACCCTAGCAATAATTAATAGCAATGAATTTTAGGGTTCAATCAAGTAACTCATGAATAGCTAGGTTTTCAAGGATCGGTAAATTCAATGATACATCAATAAATTTGGATTTTCATATCCAAAGGGGTTGACAGTGAATATGAAATGCAATGACGACGCACATATCATATTAGGAGATTATTTACTCACCTCGACTCTTAAACTCCTTAATTAACACAAGCAATAGAGATGATATTCAATCTCTCGATTTTCCTTCCTTATCTTGGTTATCCTTTAACACTACTATCAATCATATCATTTCCATGTCACACATTACTCATTAGCACTTAACGAATCAAAATAACCTAATCCTAATTCTAACTCTTAAACACTAAACTCTAATAGTTCTAACTTAAAGCCTAATCTTATAATTCTATTAGCAATAAAACAATTTAATTTTAACACACAAGGATCAATATATATATATATATATATATATATTCAATTTGAATTAAGGAAACATATACACATATAACTCATTTTAGCCGAACAGCTCTTCTTCCAATTCCAATGCATATGCATCAATATCTCATTGAATCAACTTATAAACACATTCATATCACTTCAAAGAAATATGTACACATGTGTTCCTTATTGGTCAAATGGCCTAGAGTTCCCATTACCCATGTTCTCATTTCTTAATTTCAATCTCATATTCAATTAATTTTATATATGTTCAACTTATACATAGGGTCAAAACAATTTTAATATCAAAACCCTATTGACCCTAATATATAAGCTTAATCTTATATAATTATATTAGTAATCAATCAATTTAGTTCATTCATAACACATAGAGGTTAACTTATAAACACATTTAATTCAAATTAAGATGAACATATGGTCATTCACATAGATTGGCCGAATGACCTAAGGTAGAATCTCATAATCTCATGTTTTTATTTCTTCATTTCAATCTTACGTATCATCAATTTTGTACTCAAATAACTTATCCACATAGGTTAAGCAATTAAAATCAAATAAATCCTAATTCAACCAATATGGCCGAATGGAAAGGTTTAGGGTTTAGAACATTTAACTTCTCTCTTTATCAATTTTAATCTCATATTCACTTAATTTTACATATGAGCAATTCACACACAAGATTAAAATAAAAAACAATCCAAAACTCTAATTTACCCAAGTGGCCGAATGAAAGGTGGAAGAAACCCTTATTCAACTTTGAATAAATTTTCAGTTTAATCCAAAATCTATCATATACATATGAATACAAGCTTAATTTATTAAGGTGTAGAACAAACAAATCATTTTTCCAAAATCTTATCATAGCCAAATATATATAGAGAGAGGAAAGAGAAGAATTTGCAACAATTCAAGGAAAAGAATTCAAGTACTATAATTATATCATTAAAATAAAGAAGTTTGCTAATGAAATTATCTTGAAAATTTTCCTTCCCCTTATTGATTAAGTATGGCTAAAATTTTTGAGAGAGTAAAGAGAATTGTTTTTCCTTAAGGATGAGAGAGAAGAAGATGATAAGAATAAAGTAAAATTTTGGATATATAAATTTATATTTCCTTATTAAAAATGAGTGGTGGAAATTTAAAGAATTTATTTAAAAATGATAATAATAATAATATAAACTATTTTGTAAAAGATGTTTGGTAGAAATGATACTATAAAATAGAGTATTGGTACCTCATCTTCATCATTAAATTTAGCCATCATTCGTATGGAACCCATTCTCTACTAATTTGATTTCTTTATTATTTTCTCATTTAAATTTCACAATTTTCATATATTTTCTTAATTTAACATATTATTTTATGTTCATATACTTAAGTACTTAATATTTACTAGTTATCATTAATTATCAATCATTTCCATGATATTCATCTCAATATAACATATACTTCATAACAACGAAGCACCTTAAATAATAATAAAAATTCTTATATATTACTCATTAGGGTTTTTGGTCAAACATATTAACCAGGTAATTGAATTCACTTGTCATTACTTATAACTTCTCTCATTAAGCATATTTTGACTAGGAGAGAACCTAGGGTATTACATTCTTAGTCGGGCATTAATTTCCAACAGTTATCATAGTTAAGTCAACCAAACACAAATAGTGTTAGAGGAAAATTAAGGCTCTAGTCTGGGAGTATAATATAGTTGTGGCCAAATGCATCTATGAGGATGAAGAACAAGACCCTTCTGCCCATTTACAACTAAAATACTTGAAGATAGCATCTCCAAAGCTCAAAGACGAACCAAATGAAGTCCAAGACCCATTGAAAGAAGTAAATTTGGGGACTGAGGAGGAAGTTCGACTTATTTTTATCAGTGCGACATTGAATGCTAAATTTGAAGCTAAACTAATTGCTCTTTAAAAGAGTTCAAGGATGCTTTGCTTAGACTTATAAGGAGATGCCATCCTAGACCGAGATCTTATTGAGCATCGGTTACCTATCAAAGAAGGTTATAAGCCATTCAAACAACCTATATGCAAGATGCCTAAGGAAATAGAAGAGCTCGTACGAGAAGAAATAAAAAGACTCATGGATGTTGGGTTTTTCAAAACAGCCATGTATATGGAATGGTTATCTAATATCATCCCTGTTGTTAAGAAAAATGGGAAGCTAAGGATATGCGTAAACTTCAAAAATCTAAACTTAGCAACTTCTAATGACAAGTATCCCATGCCGATTACAAACATGTTAATTAATGCGATTGCATGTATTTGATCTTAAGCTTTATGGATGGGTATTTAAGGTATAATCAAATCAAAATAGTCGAGGACAATGTAAACAAGACATCGTTTAGATGCCTAGTGTCGATTGGAGCATATGAATGGGTGGTAATGTCTTTCGGCCTAAAGAATGCTAGAGCAATATACTAAAGGGCCATGAACACCATATTCCATTATATGATTAGAAAATTCATGGAAGTGTACATTGATGTAGTGATTTACTCACAGTAAGAAGAAGACCATCTGGCTAACCTCAGGAAGTCATTCGAGAGAATGAGACAACACAAGTTAAAAATGTATCCTCTCAAATGTGCTTTTGGGGTGTCAGCTGGTAATTTCCTTAGGTTTCTCATCCACCAGAGGGGAGTTGAGGTTGATAAGAATAAGGCAAGGGCCATCATTGAAGAACAACCTCCTCAGACAAAGAAAGAATTACAAAGGTTGCTCGGTCAAATCAATTTTCTTAGAAGATTTATTGCTAACACTGTTGGAAGACTATGACCTTGGAGAGTTTTATTAAAGATCAAGAATGACAATGAGTTCATTTGGACTGAAGAACATCATAAGGTAGTTGATGAATTAAAGGATTATTTAACCAAGCCCCGAGTGATGACTCCCCTAACATTGAAACAACCTTTGATTTTGTATATTTCAGCTTTAGAAGATTCAATTGGAAGCATGCTCGCACAGGAGCTAGACGAATTTGAGATAGCCATTTATTACTTAAGTAGGAGTTTGAACCCGAATGAGATCAAATATACGTAGGTCAACAAGCTTTGCCTTGAGCTCCATTTTTCTTACAGTAAGCTAAGATACTACATGCTACCGATAGTAATCTTGGTGATAAGCAAGAACAACGTCATCAAGTTCATTTTATCTCGACCTTTCTTAAGAAACAAGCTTGGAAAGTCATAGAATTATCGGAGTTTGCTCTCCAATATGTTCCCTAAAAGGCAGTTAAAAGGCAAGCCTTAGCTTACTTTTTAGCTTATCATCCCACTAAAGGCGAACTAGAAGAAGAAGTTAATTGTGTATTTAGCAGTTCGTAGAAGATGTGGTTTTATGGTTCAAGGACAAGCAATTCGGTTGGGCCAGGTATAACGATCACTTCACCATGGCGTATAATTACCAAGATGGGATTTGTACTCGAGTTTGCTTGTAATAATCAAGCCAATTATGAAGCTTTAGTAATCGACTTGGAAATCCTCTCGGAGTTAGGTGTCAAATCGATTGATATAAAAGGGGATTCTCTCTTGGTAATAAAGCAGATATTGGGAGAGTATAATTTTGAGTCACCAACACTTCAGGCTTATTGTAACAAATTAATGCACCTCTTGGAAGGCTTTTAACACTTCTCCTTAGAACATATAATGAGGGCAAAAAATGGAGAGGCAAATCAACTTGCTATTTAGCATGGTTTGGTGAGGTTCCTTTAAAATATAGGCTGACCTCAGTGCTATAAATTAGGGGGATAAATCAACTTGAAAATCAAGTGGAGAAGCATCAAGGGATCTTCATAATAGACTTATGTCAAGATTAGAGAGTAGAGCTGATAGATTATCTGAAGAATCTTTCCTCAAGAGCAAATCACAAGGTAAAACTAATTGCTCCAAGGTTGTGGCAAGAGGAAGGGGAGTTATACAGAAGGTATCGAAGTGGTGAGCTGCTTTTATGCCTTGGCCCAAAAGAATTAATTTTGGCCATGGTTGTGGTTCATGAAGAGGTAGTTGGGGCTCATCAGTCTAGAAAGTTAATGAAGATACCAAGGGCTACTAGCGGTCGAGCATGGAAAAGGATTATTTCAGGTATGCCAAGGGCTGTGAAGCTTGCCAAAAGCACGACACCATCCCTAGTCAATGAATTACACTTGATCATTAAGCCTTGTCCATTTAGAGGATGGACAGTCGACATTATTTAAAAAATTTACCCCTATTATCCAAGTAGCACTTTTTCATATTGGTTGCTACGGATTACTTCTCTAAATTGGTCGAGGCCATTCCCATTAAGAATGTTAATCAATAGTCGGTCATCAAGTTCTTTAGATAATATATACTACATCGAAGTAACTTGCCTCAATCTATCATGACTGACCAGGGAATTGTATTCACAGGGGAAGAAGTAAAAAAGTTTTGCAGGAAGTATGGTATCAAGTTGGTGCACTCAACACCATATTATGCTCAAGCAAATGGCTAGGCCGAGGCAACTAATAATGTAATACCCAAGGTTTCCATAGCCAAAGGAGTTATGAAAATAATATAGAATATAAATTCTATAGATCATACATTAAAGAAATGATAATGGGAATGAAACAAGACATTTGTATGTAATGTATATTAAATTTATTGTTTGAGTGTTTTACTATGTGTATGTATTTTTACATGTTTATTTAAATTGAAAAGAGTAAGGTTTAAATGGTTAAAAGGATATATGATGATATGGGAAGGTGAGAATTAAAATGCTAAATGAAAGGAATGAAAGAAAGTTACAAAAAATTTTACGATCGGGAAATGGCTCGAGTGGACTTGTTATTGGGTTTTTGAATTTCAAAGCCCAAACCCATTTATGGCCGGCCCACTAATGCCCCCAATTCATAGAATTTAATTTTATTAAGGTTAAGAAATGTTAATTAAGGGTTAGATTGTGGAAAAGTTAGAGTTGGCTAAGGTTTTGCTAATAAGACACCAAAGTTGACTAAAAGTCAATTAATTGAATTATTTGAACTCTCACTTTCTCTACATCAAGACCAAGTTCATTTTTGCTTTATTCTTATCATCATCACACATGCATAGTCATCATATACCTAAGGAAGATCATGGCCATTTATCTAGATTAAATCTTGATCATTTATTTTGATTAAATCATAGCCATTTGATTAATAGGGTTAAGATCTCCACCATTCAAGTAAATGGAATATAAACAAAAATTTTCACTCTTCTTCACCACTTTGAGTTGTGCCCCAAAGAAATAAAAGAAAAACAATTCTCACCAAATACAAAACCTTACAACTTGCTCTTCATCCAAGTATAGCAAACTAAGACTACCTAAGAATCAAAAGGAAAGGGTATTATTCGAGATACCGAGGAGTCTCATTTTTAGTCACATTAAATACTAATTAGGAGCTAAGGAGTTTCGAGGTGAGTACTTAATAATATTATATGCTTTTGTGCCTTGAATATGAGCTTTTATGCTCAATCAATTCTTGTTTGAAATGCATTGCAACTCTTTGACAAACATTATTTGTTTATTGATTATTAAGCCAAATTGAGAAATTATTCTTTATGGAATTTGGCCAAATGAGCCTATATTGTTTTGGTCTTTTAATATGACCAATGATGGGATTTAAATTGTTATTGATATGTTATCCATTGAATCATTTCATGGTTAGAAAAGATAAATTGTTATAATGATTACATGATAAGTATAATACTCCTCTGAAGTGGGGTAATACATTGGATCTTGTGCACAATGGTAATGGAACCTGCAGATAGGGTAAGAGTATTCGAACCTTAGCTGGGAAAGGTTTAATGTCCCCAGTACATATGACCTAATCAGTTGTGTGTGTGACTAGGTGTATGGGAGTGAGTAAAGCGTAGGCCACCACTCAATTAATTATGGGGGAAACACACCTTTTCCAAAAAAATGAATTATTTCTGCTAAAAGTTATAATACCTATTATAAATATGAAAATTATTCCATAAGAACAATTTTGATTAACATCGCTTTATTGTTAAAAGGAACCATTATTATTCGTACAATGTTTGTTCATTCTGTATTATATTATTCTGTACTCACTAAGCTTTGTCTCATTCCATAGTTGTTGTTTATTTTCAGGACCAGTTGATAGGTCAGCAAGGTAAATTCCAAAGTTCTATATTTTCATATGGGAATTGCATTGCTATTTTGGTAATATGGTATGGATATGTAATATTTTGAAATTTTCATTCTAGAGCTCCATGGATTTTAAAGTCTGTAATAATGATATATTAGAATATCAATTGCATGGTATGTGGTGTGATATAAAGTTACTACAATCCAAGCACAAAATTAAGTTATGATGAACTGTGTTAGAATTGATGGAAAATGGGGTTCAAGGGCGAAAGCATGTAAATGATATTAGATAAAAAATTAATTGCTTCATAAATGTTTTACATGTTATTGGGTATTAAGATATGGCAATTATGGTTTCGATTATGGGATAATCATAACTTGGTAAATAATGGAAGTTAATATAAGTAAAAGGGGTTCTACTGGTTTAGGTGACCTTATATCTCCCTATGCCCTAGGACAGTCGTGGCTCAAAGATGGGTCGTGACACCCCATATTAGTTATGGGATTTTTGCTAAGGTTCTTAGTCATTGGTCATGGCGATTATCAATAAACAATAGGTTTCAATTTATGGTCTTTATTCATATAATTACTATGAGGTTATCGATAGTCATATCAAGCATCATTATGATTCATAAACATAAGATAAACATAGATATACATATGATGACAATTAGGATTCATGGATAACACTTTAGAAGATATGAACAATGACATGGTAAATGCATAAATAATAATATAATTGTCACTCACTCTACAAACAACACTTCTTTGATATTAGATTCTTGAACTTCCTTTACATCACACAATAAGGGTGATAGTCATCATGTCCTTCATCTCTTCTTTCTCCCTCTCTAGGTTCTACACATCATACACCATACATAAAAGATTTCAATTAACATTTATTCTTAACATAAATTCATCAATTAACTCATATATATACATCAAATTCTAATTCATATGAATTCTTCTCTAACCCTAACTCTTTTCTATCATCTCACTATCAATCATGTGATAAAAACCTAATTCAAAGCTAAAATAGGCTAAGAAATCAACTATACATGCATTAATCATTAAATTCCCACTCAAAACTCACTTTACAACTCAATAGACATCCATACATAACTTAAAATCAACAAAGAAATAAGCATTCTTACCTCCCTCTTAATCTTGGTGAGAAATCATTCAATCAAAAGGTTTAATTCTTATTTTCTTGAAGAAATTTACAAGTTTTTGGTGGTAGAAGTAATTGAAGATGAAGAATAAAGAGGAATAATGAAGAAGATGAAGATGGGAGGATGTTCTTTTAGTCAATCTTTCGTAGGTAAGTAATATATATCCATTTAGAGGTGGTTGAGCATTAAACGCTCTCACTTTTTTGTTTGGGGATGGCCCACGGTTGTGGCTCACATGGTGGGGGCTGAGATTTTTATACAAAATCAAAATGGCCAAATTTTAGCTTGTTCCACGGGCATGCCCACGGGGGTGACTCCAGGCGTGGCCCTAATCAGCAACATATATTACTCCACTATTTTAACCATAACTCTCTCTATACTTATCAAAATGACTTGATTCTTTTTTATACTTAAACTAGACACATAAGGATACAACATATGAAAAATGAAGCTCAAAATATGAACTATACAATTTATGGTGAATTTTTAAATATTACCTTGATTTTACCCACATTCAGTCCGAACAGTCTCCACAATTTTCATTATATCTCCAAACGTACATGCTCAAATATAAAAATGATTTAATGTCAATTAGTTTACATATAAATAAACATTTTTTATGTTAAACACTTTTACTAATTCATCCTCTAAAGTTACCAAAACTAATAGACAATCTCAGACTTCCTATAGAAAATATACTCTAAAGCATTTGCCAACATATCTTTTACTCAATCATTCAAATTATGTGATTCACACATATGATCAAATGCTTATAAAATTTGGGGTATTACATAAATACATTTCCTTACACTTTCCTCTCCATCCCATCAATTATAAATCAATTAGATTAAAAGAACATTAATTAACACTTGTACATATAATAAAAATTTAATATACACATTTAGCGTACGCTCGTAACCAAACCTCATTTTAAATATCTATAAAAAATTAAGCACATATATATATCTCACACATCACCTAACTCATAAACTCCTTGAGTATATATGACTCATATTGGGTTGGGGTATTACACTAGACCCTCTAAACCCATATAAATTCTCTAACCAAATTTCTCTTCAATTTCATCAAACCAACTCAAAACACTCTTCCATCCTTTAAAAATTAAACAAAAACTTGCTAGAATAAATTCAAGAAAATCAATTAACTGTCTTCTTCTTTTCTTTCTTCCTATTGAGGAGAAGTGATTAGAGCAAAGAGAAATTCTAAGATAAGACTTTTAATGTTTAAAATTCTTTTACTTTTAATGTTTAAAATTCTTTTAGTTATGAAGTTTATTAGTTTCTAGGTGTAAAGGTTAAGAGTTTATGATTAGATTATAAAATTGAACTGTAGAGTAGAGAATTTATAGATCATAGATGTTAATTAGTATGAGAATTCTTTTGTAGGCAAGATGAGCTAAGGGTTTTCTAGGCTTCAAGCAAGATAGTGTGATTTGAGCTTAATTTGGTAAATTTTAGTAAAAGAGAGGTAAGTTATGGAATATATCATAAATGGTAGCCCACTTTGAATTTAATATGTTTATCTTTATTGAATTAACCAATTTATTGAGTTAAAACATTTGTTAAATTATTGTTGTTGCCATTGATCCTTTGAGAACCATGTTTATTGATAAACTTCATTAATTTATTGCTACTATACATTGCTATTGAATTAATTGTTATTGATCATTGATTTATTGTTATTGAATAGCCAATTGGGCCAATACATGTATTGTTATTGTATCACCTTAGTTATGATCAACTACAGACCATGTATGTGACATAATGCCCTTACTAATTGAGGAGAATTCATTAGGCCGTGTTCACTGGTGACTTAGCTGATAGAGTCTGAATCATCAGTGTCCTACTTAGGGAGGGCCATTGTTACCCTAGGCGTATGCTCTAACCAGGTATGTGTTTATTGTTACGAGGAGAAGTTACAGCCCCACTTATTATACATGAATTATTGATCACAATGTTGTTTCTATCATGTACAATGGATTGATTGGTACTAACCTCTTCATGATCAATATAATTATTGTTGTTAACCACTGTTACCTTGTTAATTGATTACCTTTGATATTACCCTGATGAAACCTACAGGCAAAGATATATTTCATAATTCATTGAGTTGAAAGTTCACTTCTCTTCATTATTGTTTTTCAGGTATTAGAGATAGAATGGAGGAGACTAGAGAGAGAAGATCAAGCTTCTTGAATACCCTTCCTCCTCAAGAAGCTCATTAATGTATAATTTTGATCTTTATATTATTATTATTACATTTTATGGTTATGTATATTTTAGATGCTCTATAATCTTGGTGGATTTAGCTATTAGATGTGATGCTTGATATTGAAATATTTTGGATCTTTCTTGTTCATCATAAATGATGGTTGTAAGATGATCTTTGATTTATGTTGAACAATGGATTAGGATGACATTATAATGTAATGAATTACTTGGGGATGTCATATGAATATTACTAATGTCACGACCCATCTCACGAGTCGCAACCGTCCTAGGGTATGGGTAGCCGATTAGTTACTGAAAACCCGTAGAATGTACATACTAATATCAATCTAATAAAAAATTCAGCAGAATGCAAAGTACAAATAGCACTTTCCCAAGATACGTAACTTGCATTAAATTAACACTTCAATTCAATCACCTTATAACCTCAACCTCGACTTAACATTTTCATATACTTTTTAACACATACCTCATCATATACATCTATCATTCAATTTATTTAACATTAATTTTGAACATTTCAAATATAGGCTTAATATTTATCACGACTATGAACTACAAACATATGATACATACTATAATTCAAAAATTTAAAACATTCTGTACCCAACCAACCATGGAGCTCTAAGATCAATTCTAAATTTGACCAAAAGGATAAATTATAGTTCTTCAATAATTACGCTCTTCTCAAGTGAGGAAGATAACTTGAGAATTACCTTGATTCTACCTTCTAAGTACCTGAAAAACATTATAAACCACAGAGTGAGAAAAATCTCAGTGAGCAAATAATCCACTAATATGATATACAGGTAGAAACAAGGACAATGATAGGTATTGATATCAAATAATCTCATTATGAAATGACATTTACGAGATTATGAAATGGAATTTATAAATCTCATATAATGTTTTAGCAGAAATCAAATAACTTAAAAGCGGAGTGCTTTGCACATATTCACATATAAAAAGAAAATGGAGTAGCGGCTTGTGCCTTACTTACTCCCACATATAACATATATAGAGCATAAGACTGATCAGGTCTTACGGCTAGGACTACCCCTCCTAGCTGAGGTTCAGATGCATACACCCCATCCGCGGGTTTTCCAGTGTGCACACAGTCTGATTTATTGCCCACATCATTCGGGGATTTCTGCTTGCAATTAGAATCTCATATATCACATATGACTGTGAACCCTCAATTTTTCACCACCAAAATTATTTCTAAACTCTCCAAAGCTGCTCGGAATATTTTTCTATCCAAACTGACACTTTTCAGATTATGACCGGACTTTCTATACCAGACATTGCTTTCCCAAAACTGACCAGATTTTCTCCATAATTGACTGCCAAACTGTTCGATAATTAATTTCGGATCCACGGCCACTAACCGGTAATTTTTCAGACTTCAGAATAGCCCGAAAACTGACCTAGAACCCTCAGAAACTGACCCGAAAAGCTTCAAAAACCGAACCAAAACCCAAAATTCGAAGCGACTCGCGAACATCCGCGAGAAGCGCAGGCACGTCCGCCGGAGTTCTGTGCGCGTCCGCTAGAGCATCTCGCGAACGCCGCAATGTGCGTCTGCAGACGCTCCAGGTGCTCCGCGAACGCCAGTACGGGGTTGACGTGTCAGTCCTGTACTGACACGTCCGCCGGGACGTATGGCGCGTCTGCCAGACGCTCTGGCAGATGTTGCCACCATTTCTCGCAGACGCGGGTGAATTACACTCGCGTCCGCCACGTTCTATCGCAGCCCTTCACCTTTTTGCGAAATTCTGAATTTACCCCTACCTTTTTCTGCTTTTTGAACCCTGTTTTGGTCTTTTCACTCCACCCCATTTTCTTATAAATACCCCCCTCCTCACAACTTCAAACCACACCCTAGAGCTAGTATTGATGGCTATCTACTACTCTCTTTCTCTCTCTCTCTCTAATTAGTTTTCTCACTCATCAATTAGTTAATTAATTAAAAAACAATTTTAATTAATTAATTTTTCAATTAGTTTTAATCCCAATTAGTTAATTAATTAAAAATTAATTTTAATTAATTAATTAATTTTTCAATTAGTTTTAATCTCAATTAGTTAATTAATTAAAAATCAATTTTAATTAATTAATTTTTTAATTAGTCTTCAACTCAATTTGATTAATTAATCCTTTTAACTATTCATTTTAATTAATTAATTCTTTTAATTAATTAATTCTTTTAATTAATTAAAATATTAATTAATTAAAAATTGGGTAACCAAATCATCAAATTAATTTCTTTCGAGATTAATTTAAATCCATCTTCCAAAACCGATAAAACATAATTTCGGTCCGCAAAAAACCACTCCGCCCAATCAAAATCTCCCAAAAGAAGGTACATCATCTTATCTCATCAACCCTAAAATCACCTCAAATCAAATCAGATCAATATGACCAATTCCTAAACCCCTCCACCTCATAGTGAAATGAACTACGTGGGTTTTGATTCTCATTCAATGGGGTACGTACGCATGCTTGGAATCTGAATCCAAACCTCAAATCCAAATCCCAATCAATCCCCTTCCCCTTTTATTTTTTTTCATATAAAATGTCAATTTATACTTTTCTTGTAAAATTTCAATTAAAGTAATTAGTTAATTATTTTTGGAGTAAATGAGCAATTTTGTGATTTCCCTAGTACCCATAAGGGCTAGAGGAAATACTCTCATTTACTTATGAATGTTTAAATACTTGCTCTTTATTTTCCATATGTCTTATAATTATGCCATGCTCATACATTATAAGTTGTCATAAATAATTGTCATCCATGAAATCATTTTTCAAGTCAAATTAAACTAAAGAGCCAAATTGAGATTATTTTAACCAAAAACCTAGTCCCCGAGCTCAACCTGGTTCGAGGACTAATGACTTTATCCTTGGGTAAATTAATCAAAGATTAATAAATTGGAGTCAAATTGGGTTTTTCCTTAATTTTCCAATTTAAAATAAATTATGATGGCGACTTCCGAATCCTTTTCAAAAAAATCAAAAATCAAATTTTCAAGGCGATAGCTGCTTCCAATCGTGAGCACCAAAACTCTTACTTTAAACTCCCTTAAAAATCGCTCCGCCTTTCCTTAAGGCCACATTTTTTCCCAAGCGAGGGGAGGGGCGTTCGGGTGAGGCCTCACATTTTTAAAGGTGTAACGAGTATGCACGTACTGCTGGACCCACGTAATGCTCCTTGACTCACATGTGGTTAGGTATATAGCTGCTCTAGTGTGACGGGTTCCCTCTTAAACCACCTTTACCTTTGCATATAATGACCCATACAACCTTTCCATAAGATCATATGATCCCAAAAATACTAAATTACTATTTATTTTCATGACACATTTATTTTCATGCATACACACATACATCCATTATGTAAAAATCTCACTAAAATTGGAGAGTTTAAACATCACCCAAATACTGCTAGTCCTAAGCCTAGTCTATCCAAATCCATTTGATACTTGTTATCCTTGTCATTAGGATTCCATGATCTGGTCCTTATTCTTTCTTAAAGCTACAAACTGACCCTAGCTTTATCTGTTTCAAGCAAAGGTATGCAAGATGTCAAAAGGAATACCTACTGATGAAGTTCTGAATGGGCTCTTTGCCAAGCTCTCCTAACAACAGGAAACAATGATTCAGAGACAAAAGGCTTATTTTCAAGACTTACTGAACACTTAGAGGGGCACTATTATGGAAGATGTTAGAAAAATGATGAGCCAGACCTCTCTGAACCAGAGTTCAACTGAATAAAAAACCACTTTTTCTCCTGTTGTTGGATCCACTTCCAGCTCTGGATTGAAAAATAAGGGGATTGCTATAGCTGAAGCCATTCTACCACCACCATCAAATAATACTTCCACTATCACTCATTGTCCTACGGATCCTTTCCAAAGGAAAGAAGCCAACCTATAACTTAAAACTTTCATGAACAAGTTTGAAGTTATGGAAAGCATGCTGAAGAAATTGAAAAGGAAAGAAGACATGATTGATACAGATTCACTCAGTCTATTCCCGAATGCAAGACTTCCTCCTAAATTCAAAATGCCAAATTTAGATAAATTTGATGGAACTACTTGCCCTAAAACCCATCTCAAGATGTATGTGGGTGCTATGCATCCTTTGGGGGTAGACTATGAACTCCTGGCTCAATTATTCCAACAATCGCTAACCGGTGCTGCGGTAAGGTGGTTTGTTGATTTGGATGATTCCCAGAAATGGACATGGGATGATATCTGCAACATCTTTGTTAAGTAATACCATTACAACATTGAAGTAGATGTAACCAGAAGAGATCTTGAAACTACAAAACAGTATGCCAAAGAATCCTTCTCTTCGTTCCTTACGAGGTGGAGGAAGAAAGCTTTTCAGATAGTGAACAGACCCCTGGAAAGTGAGCAGATTGACATAATTGTGAAAAATCTTCTTCCCATTTATCAAGACAGGCTACTAACTCAGTATTTGCCTGATTTCAAAGCTCTCATTGTGACTACATCAAAAATTGAAGATTTAATTCAAACTGGGCAAATCAAAGAAGAGCCATCTGCATCTATGCTTTTGCTTGATTCGCTTCAAAAAGTGCTCAAGGAGAAGTGAGTTTTCAATACCTAAGGCAAGTTCTAGAAATTCGTTAATAAAGCCTATATCAATCAATACTTATTTGATTGAAGCCTATACCTTTAGCTCTTTTTTTGCTCTTGAGCGAATAGGTTACTTTATTATTCCATATCCCTCTGCTTGAAGAGAAGTAGAGTGGATCAAGAACATCTTGGTATAAGTACCGAGATGGAGCAATTGTTGCCGGCCTAAATGGTTGGGGTGTGCAGGATCACTCCTAATCGATTCACCGATCTGAGTGTGGTATTTCAATTCCTATAGGATTTGGGCTGAATTCTTTTTCCTGGTGAATTACCGGTGTGACATTAGTCAGCCCTAACTCCTGCTCTTCGTAACTTCTTGTCTTATTGATCATTGTCATCAATGAAAGAGAGTGACGATCGGTATGAAAGGAAGGCATAAACGCAGGGGATGCGTTAACGAGCCGTTATGTAGCATCTAAGAAAAAGAAAGCAGATATGCAATTCTAAAGGTTAGTTCGTTAGGGCGTATATTGAACCAAAGCCTAAGATAAAGTTTCTTTTAAGAGCATGTAATCCGAGGTAGTTCGGGGAGAAAGCTAACTAGAAAAAGAAAAAGAGAAGAAAGCTTTGGGACTGATTCCGTTCCTTTTCTGTGGAATAAGTGGTGCAAGTCTTTTCTATTACAGTCAAAGCTGTTGTCAAGATATAAAAGGCCTACACATCAGGGCAATGTCACTTCCTCAACAAGTCAAAATGGAGGGGAAGTAAATGCTTTGACAATCAAAAAGCCTTTCACATTTGAAAGAAGGCAGTTCTCTGATTTAAGTGGAGTGCCCCTGAGTGTTATTTACAAAAAGCTGTTTGAGGGAAACATGGTATAACCTCTCTAACCCAGACCTGTCTCCAATCCATTACCCAAAAATCATAATCCAAATGAGAGGTGTGATTACCACCAAGGGCCGGGACACAAAACTGACATGTGTAAAGCCCTAAGGCACAGAGTTCAAGATCTCATTAATTCAAATGATCTCATTTCACCCAAAGCAAAGCCTAACATCATTACAAATCCCTTACCCAACCACACCATAAATGCTATCAATAATTCTGAGGGACTTGACCCTATCTCTTTGATTGAGTCGAATCCCGGTTATTGCTGTGTTTTGGATCTTACCAATCTTGTGGAGGAAGTTGATGCTATAACCAGAAGTGGAAAAATTCTACCAAACCCAAATCTAAACACTCAACCTATCCAATCCAATCATATACCAGCTGACAAAATGAGAGGGAATCTTGAACCCGATGAAGATCCCATTCTTAAACATTTAAAGAAGACTCAGGAAAATCTATCCATTTGGAGTTTAATTCAATCCTCATATCCTCATCGCCAAGCTCTTTGAAAAGCGTTGAATCAATGTTAGACTCCAATTGATGTTACTTCAGAAAACCATGTTGCTTTTATAACCAGTGCTGCTAAAGGGATATCTATTGCCTTTGGGGACAATAACATCCCAAGGGAAGGCTCCAATCACAATAATGCTCTATACATCACAGTTATTACTTAGAGGAAGACTGTACTAATGGTTCTCATTGATAATGGTTCAGCCTTGAATGTATGCCCATTAAAAGTAGCTAGTTGTCTGGGTTTAGAAATTAAAGATTTCACTCATTCAGATCAGATTGTAAGGGCTTATGACAACACTAAAAGAGAAGTGCTTGGGGTAGCTATAATAGATGTAAAAATTGGGCCTACTATTTTCACTGTTCCTTTTTAAGTAATTGATGTGCCTTCCTGCTTTAATCTTTTACTAAGAAGACCCTGGATACATCAAGCAAAAGCAGTTCCATCTTCTCTACATCAAAAATTCAAATTTCCTTTTAAAAATGAAATTATTACAGTTAAAGGGATATGCACGGAAAATCTGACATCCCGAGCTCTATCCCCATCTTAGAGATTCAACCAGAAATATCCAATTACCCACTTTCAGGATTCTCTTTCATCCAGTTTATTGAGGGTAAAGAGGGTAAAAAATTCGTTTCATTTGATTTTGACCCATTTGGGAACATTGCAGTTGCTAACATGCTCAGAAAAATGAATTATTTTCCTGGCTTAGGTTTTGGAAGAAGCCAGCAGGGTTTGAAGTCTTTCTCAGATTACCCAGTTGTTAAGCCACCTTTTGGACTGGGATATGAGCCCACTAATGAGGACCTTTTAGAAGTGGAAAAGCAGACTAAGGAAAAAATGATAGCCCATAGATGAAGTGAGATCTATGACTGGCCCATGTGCCCTTACTTCAAAACCCTAAATGGTCATTTTGTTAAGGAAGGTGACACAGTTCCTTACTGTAACTTTCCTGAACCTTGGGTCTTCCTTAGTACTGGAAAATTGATCCTATGACTTGAAATTTTCTCTGATATCAAGCTTGAGCTAGAAGATTGTCAACAAGTTTGCCTAATTAGTCAAGATTGGGAAGAGAATATGGAGGCTAGTCTCTTTGATGCAGTACTCGTACTCACTTTTAAAGAAGAGGAAGCAAATCCATCCATCCTAATCCACTTGGCCGAAACCAAGCTTCAGAATTGGTCTTTTGAAGAAAACCTTTTACAATTTTCTGAATCAGAATCCTCATCTAAGTCAGAACTTTTTCCAAACTTGTCTGCTGACTCTGTATCTTCATTTTCTAATGATGATGATGTATCTGACCTTGAGGGGTCAATTTCCCAATCTCATGTAAATTGGAACCTATCTTCATTTAATAAGAAGTCTGCCTTTTCCTCTTATGATCCTGTGTCTTCATTTTTCTTTGATATTCCAACTTTTAAATCTGACTTAATTAAGACATCGAATGAAAAAAATGAAAAAAATGAGATAGAAAAAGATGCAATTAAAGAGCCAATAAATGCTAGTACTCATGATGCACTAAAAACCACATTCATTGCATCTGCATGTATAAATAAGGATCAAATAGAGAAGATCGTCAAAGGATTTCAAGACTATTTTGCATGGGTTCCCAAGGACATGACAGGTTTAGATCCAGATATAGCTGTTCACAAAATCCCAGTGTATCCATATTCCAAGCTAGTTAAACAGAAATTGCGAAGACTCAAGACTGAATGGTCTATACCGATCAAGGAAGAAACTGCCAAGTTACTTAATCATAACTTCATCGAACCCATCAGCTATCCATCTTGGCTTGCCAATATTGTGCTAGTTCCCAAAAAAATGCCAGAGTTAGGATGTGTGTTGACTACAGAGATCTGAACAAAGCTTGTCCGAAAGATGATTTTCCTTTGCCTCACATTGATATTCTTACAGACCGAATGGCAGGTTCTAAAATGGTTTCCTTAACCGACCTGGATGCAGAGTATAATCAGATAATGGTTCATCGTCCTGACAAAGAGAAAACAACTTTTATCACTAAATGGGGTATATACTGTTACAGAGTTATGCCATTTGGACTAAAAAATGCTGGAGCAACATACCAAAGGATGGCAACTACCATTTTCCATGATATGATGCATAAAGAAATCGAAGTTCATGTTGATGACATGGTAATAAAAGGTACAACCGCTGAAGAACATTTGGAAGCACTAAGGTGATTCTTCCTTATATTCCATCAGTATAATCTCAAGCTCAATCCTGCTAAGTGTATCTTTGGAGCATCAACTGGAGTATTCCTAGGACACATGGTCAACACAAAGGGTATAGAGGTTGACCCTGCAAAATCAAAGGCAATTATGGAGATGCCACCTCCGAAAATAGAAAAAGAGATTAGAGGATTTCTCGGGCGTCTCCAATACATTAATCGATTCATTAATCAATTGGCTGATATGTGTGGGCCCATTTTTAAACTACTCAGAAAAGGCGCCTCAAAGAAATGGAATGAAGATTGTCAAAAAGCCTTTAATTAGATCAAACAATACTTATTAAACCCACCGGTTCTACAACTGCCAAGACCAGGGAAGCCGTTGCTGCTCTACTTGTCTGTGACTGATGAAGCAATGGGGGCAATGCTTGCTCAGAACGCCCTTGATTCAAACAAAGAGAATGCCATTTATTACTTGAGTAAAAAAATGCTGACTCATGAGCTCAAGTACAGTCGTACAGAGAAATTATGCCTTGCTCTGGTATGGATTTGTCATAAGTTATAACATTACCTCAGCTCGTATATAACCCACATCTTTGCTGTCAATAGCCCTTTGAAATTCCTTATAGAAAAGCCAGTTCTTGACAGTAAGATGGCGAGATGGATGGCTGTACTGGCAGCCTACAATCTCAGATATGTATAACGAAAGGCAATTAAAGGAAGCATAGTAGCATATCAGCTAGTTGCAGCTCCAATAGACGATGAATGGTCCGAACCAGAGTTCCCTGATGAAGATATTCTAATGATGAGCAATGAAGTTTGGAAACTCTATTTTTATGGGGCATCTAACAATAAAGGGTGTGGTGCTGGAATTGTATTTGTTACACTAAATGGGGAAAACTTACCCCTAGCTATCAAATTGAACTTTGAAGTAACAAATAATAAGGTAGAATATGAAGCATGCATTTGTGGTCTAAAAGCAGCAGTAAGGCTCAAAATCAACCATCTTGAAATTTACGGAGATTCAAATCTGATAGTCTCTCAGGGTTTAGGAAAATGGAAAATAAGGAAAGAACGTTTGGTTCCTTACCATAAATGGTTCGATGAATTGGCAGTCAACTTCTACAAATTATCTTTCCATTACCTTCCTAGAACAAGGAACAGATTTGCCGATGCTTTGGAAACACTCGTTTCAATGTTTGATATAAGCGACGGTTTTATAAACAGACCCATCACAATTGAAGTTATACATGAACCGGGATGTATAACTCATTGTTTGCATCTACACACTACTGATAATAAACCTTGGTTTTGGGATATCTTCAATTATATCAAGAATGGAATTTATCCTAAAGCCGCCTCTAAAATAGAAAAGAGGACCCTGAGGCAGTTGTCCAAATGATTTATTCCAAATGGAGACATGCTCTATAAATGAGTTTGGGATAATATCCATCTGAGGTGTGTCATTGAAGAAGAAGCACAAAAGATTATGGAGTGGATACATGGTGGCAGTGAAGGCCCACACATGAACAGGATTGCTTTGGCCCACAAGATTACAAATCAGGGTTACTATTGGCTTACCATGAACGAAGACTGTGCAAGGTATGTACAAAGGTGTCATAAATGTCAGATTTATGCTAAACTCTATAAACAACCTCTTGTACCTTTGTCACCAATCACCACACCTTGGCCATTCGCAACTTGGGGCCTCAACATAATTGGTAGAATAAACCCAAAATCTTCTGGCAGACATGAATACATTTTGGTAGCTATTGATTATTTTTCCAAATGGGTTGAAGTTGCAGCTTATCAAGTTTTAGACTCTAAACGAGTGGCCCATTTCATTCGTACCAACATCCTTTGTAGGTATGGAGTTCCTTTTAAAATTATCACTAACAATGCGTCTGACTTCTAGAAAGAGGTCCCTCGGTTATTAAAGAAGGAAAAAATCCAGCATCACAGGTCTTCTCCTTACAAGCCTTAAACAAATGGCGCAGTTGAAGCCGCAACTAAAAAGTATACTTTAGAAAATGGCAGATAACCATAAAGACTAGCACTTGCCTTTACCTTATGCTTTATGGGGATATAGAACAACCATACGCACTCTAACTAGTGCTACACCCTATTCTTTGGTTTATAGGATGGAAGCGATTTTGCCAATTGAAGCAGAGATCAGATCAGCTCACATCATGAGGGAGAGTCAGCTAGATGAAGTAAAATGGATAAAAGGCTACCATGATTAGCTCATTGCTGTTGATGAAAAGAGAATGGATGCATTATATCAAATTTAGGGCTATCAGCAAAAATTAGCTTGGCATTTCAACAAGAAAGTCAGAGACAGGAAGCTGCAAGAGGGTCATCTTGTTTTAAAAGAAATCAGAGCACCTGTTCATGATCCAAGGGGAAAAATAAGACATAATTGGAGCAGCCCATTCTTGCTAAAGAAGATCATATATGGTGGAGCAGTAATCTTGATGGACTTGGATGGCATAGAATTTGCCAGTCCATGCAATTTAGATCAACTCAGACGATATTTTGCATAAGCATCCTTGTAATTCATGCATGACATTTGCATTTTTATCAAAACAGAACTACGTGGATCTGATTCTCCATAAAAAATAATGAAAGATGATGATACTGTTGTAAGGAGATACATAGGCAACCCATATGGGTTCGGTCCAAATCATCAATAAAAATTCATTTTGTATCACATATTCATTTTGGCTCTTATTTACATCATAAAAGAAATGAGAAAAATAAACGCTCGCTAAGTTGAAAACCCGATAAAGGGCGGTTTAGGCAAAAATTAGAGCAGGCTCACTAAGTTGAAAACTCGAAAATGACAGCTTAGGCAAAAATTAGAGCAAGAAACAAATATA
>CATKHJ010645563.1:0-10847 GCA_949750685.1 Vernicia montana
GTGAGATTTCATAGAGTTCCACATTCAATTATTTCAAACAATGGGACCTAGATTATCTCGAGATTTTTGGCGAAAACTATAAGAGGCACTAGGTATGCAACTTGACCTCAGCACTGTATTTCATCCATAAATGGATGGCCAATCCGAAAGAACAATATAAACGTTAAAGGATATGCTTCGCATATGCGTTATGGGTTTGGAGGTGGTTTCGATAAGCATCTTCCACTTATTGAATAAGCATACAATAATAGTTACTATTTCTCTATAGGAATGGCACCTACGAAGCGTTACATGGTAGAAAATGCCGATCTCCGATTTATTGGTCAGAAGTGGGCGATAAGTATCTCGAAGCCCTTGACATGATCAAGGACACCACGAAAAAGGTAAAGGTCATCCGGGGGAGACTAAAAACTGTTTTTAGTTGTCACAAGAGTTATGTTGATCTTAAGAGGAAGGATCTTCAATTTACAGTGGGAAATCCAGTATTCTTGAAAGTTTCTCCAATGAATGGAGTAATGAGATTCTACAAGAAAGGAAAATTATCTCCTCAATTTGTCGGACCTTTTGAGATTCTTAGTAGGGTCAGAGAAGTTTCATATGCATTAGCACTACCTCCTATAATGGAGCACATACATCTAGTTTTTCATGTGTCAATATTAAGGAAGTACATATCTGATCCTTCGTACGTATAGCAATCACAGCTTATTGACGTGGATAAAGACCTTTCCTATAAAGAAGTTCCAATTGCCATTTTGGACCGACAAGTAAAGAAGCTGAGGAACAAGGAGGTACCAACAATAAAAGTCCAATGGTGTAACCATAACATGGAGGAATGCACATGGGAAAGTGAAAACGATATGCTTCAGAAGTATCCACACTTATTTCAGACATAGCAGGTAAGTTCTTTAAAATTCACGGATGAATTTTTCTAAAGGGGGTAGAATGTAATACCCAAGGGTTCCATAGCTCATTAGAGTTATGAAAATGTCAAGTTAAAGGAAAGAAAGAAAATTTATGAAAAAAAAATTTAAGTTTGGAAAATGTGCTCGGGTGGGCTTGTTAATGGGCTTTTAGACTCAAGACCCAAGCCCGTGGCATGGCCGGCCCATTAAGGCCTATATATTGGTGGAGCTTAACTACACTAAGGTTAGAATAAGCTACCTAAGGTTAGAGAGGAGTTATGGTTAAGTTAGACAATTTGGTGGAAAAGCCATTATTGTTGACTAATTAAACACTTCCAAACTTTTGGTTAACTCATCTTCCCATCACCATGTCTAAGTTCATTTTCTATCATCATTTCCATGCTAAGTCACCATTCACCTAAAAGCAATCATAACCATCCATTTTGATCAATCATGGCCATCCATCTTGAGAAAATCATAGCCATTGAGATTATATGATTTAATCACCACCCTTAAAATTCTATTACATATAAATTGGAAAATTTCCTATTCTCTTCATTTTTAACTTTGCATCAAAAATCTATTCTCACCAAAAACTAAAAGCTCTCAACTTTTTCTTTAACTTAGAACACCATATCAGAGCATTCAAGGTAAGGATTTAAGTTTATGAAGTTATTTCTTCATTTATAGCTTAAGTTTGATGAGTTAATAGTATATATATACTTTTCTTTTGATTTCTATGGTTCAATTTTGTTAAGGAAAATCATGGGAAAGTTAAATTAAATATTTTATGTGATGGAATAAGATAATAAGAGTTAAGTATTTGAGGTTTAATAAGTGAAATTGGAGAAAGGAAGCATGAAGCCTAAGTTGGTAAATTCCAACATAGGATTCGGCCTCTTTGAGTTTTTGGGAGGAAATTGTTCTAAATTTATTTTAATGATATATAAGATCATTTGAGGTGTGGAAAAGTGGATTGGTAGTGTCAAATTGAATTATGGGGATTTTATACAAAATTTAAAATTTTGGAGGCATAATCCAAGTTAAAAGGGAAGTGTATGATTTAATGATTGTTCTTGATGTTTAATTAATGCTATAGGCTTATAATCATGTTAATTTCATTATTCATTAGTCAATTTAAGAATTGATTAAGAAATTATAGGTTGTCCCCAAATTACCCAAATATGGCAAAATTATTGATTTCATAAATTAAAGTGATTTCCTTTCAAATTGATTGATGGGTATTGATTGTTTAAATGTTAATTTGATGATTTCATAATCAGTTTGAAGTTTGAATATGGAATTGATAATTTTCTCCAAATTTTAGGGTTTATGGAGCAAATTGGGGATTTTGAGATTTAAACTTGAACTCTTGCAATTGATTGATTAATTAAGTTTAGAAATGGAGCAATTTGAAGTTTATAAGGTTAATTTGAAATATAGATGTTAAAAATGGGTTTTTCCCAATTTGATGGATTAAGCCCAATTGGAGATTTTAAAAATTTTAGTGGAATTAATTCCATTGAACTTTGGAAAATTATTTGGGATGATTCCAAGTAAGGAATGAGAAATTAAATTGAAAAATATAAAAGGTAAAAGAATTAAACTCCTTGATGGGGTATTTGGTCAATCTAAAAAATAATGAGTAAAAATATTAATATGGACAAAGTGATATGTATGATATTGTTTAAATGTGTCTTAACCATGATTTGATAAGATAATGCAAATATGGTTAAGAATGGGAAAGGTGAAAATAATGTTAAATTAGAATATAGTTAGTGATAATAAATGAATAGTGATTAATGTGCAACTTGTGTAATGTGATTGTAGAATCAAAAGTCAACTGTATTGTTCGAGATACCGAGGAATCTCATTTTATTTTGCATTGAGTGCTAATTAAGAGCTAAAGAGTTCAAGATGAGTACTTAATTATATTATACTCATTGTGCCTTAAATATGAGCATTTATGTTCAATCATTTCCTAATTGAAATGCATTGCAACTCTTTGGCAAGCATTACTTGCCTTATTGTTTATTAAGACAAATCGAGAAAATATTTCTTTATGGCATTTGGCCACACGAGCCTATATTGATTTGGTCTTATAATGTGACCAATGATGGGAATTTAATTGTTATTGATGTATTATCCATTGAATCATTTCATGGATAGAAAAGATATATTGTTATAATGATACCATGATAAGTAGAATACCCCTCTGATGTGAGGCAATACATCAGACCTTGTGCACAATGGTAATGGGACTCATGGATAGGGTAAGAGTATCTGAACCTTAGCTGGGAAAGGTTTAATGTCCCCAGTACGTATGACATGATCAGTTGTGCGTGTGACTAGGTATATAGGAGTGAGCAAGGCGTAGGCCGCCACTCGATTGTTTATGGGGGAAACACACCATTTCCGAGAAAGGAATTATTTTTGCTAAAGGTATAATATCTATTGTAAATGTGAAAGTTGTTCCATAAGGACAATTTTGATTAACATCACTTTATTGCTATAATGAGCCACCATTATTCATACATCATTTGTTTATCCTATATTATATTATTTTGTACTCACTGAGCTTTGTCTCATTCCATAGTTGTTGTTTATTTTCAGGACCAGTTGATAGGTCAGTAAGGTAAATTCCAAGTTTTATATCTCCGCTTGGAAATTGCACTGCTATTTTGGTGTTATGGTATGGTTATGCAATATTTTTAGAAGTTTCACTTTAGAGCTCCATGGATTTTAATGTCTGTAATAATGATATAACTTAGAATATTATTGGCATGGTATGTTGTTTGGTACAACATTATTACAGTCCAAGCACTTAAATAATTTATGGGTGAGTTAAGATTGAACTACAGGAAAATGGAGTTCAAAACTGATATGCATGAAATTGGTATTAAATTGATATCTGTTTATTTCAAAGATAATTAATATGGTAATTGATAATAAGGAATGGTAATTATGGTTTCGATCTTTGGATTAGGGTAACATAGAAATTGATGGAAGTTAACAATTAATAAAAGGGTTCTACGAGTTTAGGTGACCTTACGTCTCCCTATGCCGTAGGACAGTCATGACTTAAAGTTGGGTCTTGACAAAGTTGGTATGAAAGAAAAAGTTTAAGTCTAGTTAGACTATAATAAGTTGTGCAAGTCGTAAGGCATAAGTAAAACCATAGAGCATAGGAATTCTTTGTCGTCATTTGATGTCTATCGTTAGGCCTAGATCCGCGCTATCCATAAATGTTTAACTCTTTATTATGATGTGTGATACGAGTAATGACTATGGGAAAAAAATTGATAGGTGAAAGTATGTACCAATATGGGTAAATGCAAATGCAAAGAAATGACACATGTGTTAAATGCTATGTGCGAAAGTAATGTGATTTTAATGATACATGTGATTAAGTTATATGTTATGAGAATGGGATGATAAGTATAAAATAGGTATAAGAGAAAATGACTGTATATGTGTGAAAGTGTATGAATGAATATGTATGTGTTTTATTAGGAATAAATTTCCTATTAAAAGATCTTGTACTTGATAGTAGAAGAAATAGCCATAGGGGCAATGCTTGCTCAAGCAGATCCTGCAGGGATTAAATTTTCCATTTATTACTTGAGTAAGAAGATGTAGGCATATAAGGAAAGGTACAATGCAGTTGAGAAGGCTTGTCTTGTAGTGGTTTGGACTACAAAGAAGCTAAGGCATTACTTCCAATCCTTCAAGGTAATTATAGTATCACGGATGGATCCTATGAGGTACTTGTATGGTGTCCCTGCCCTGATCAGGAAGTTATCAAGGTGGTTGATTCTATTGTTAGAATTTGATATAGAGTACGTCACTAAGAAGACCATAAAAGGTAGGGCGATAATATATTTCTTAGCACATCATCCAGTGGAAGATGATGAACCTTGGGATTTGAAATTCCCTGAAAAACACTTGGCTATGATTGAAACGGACCTGGAAACTGTACTTTGATGGTGCAGCCAATAAATATGGGGTTGGAGCAAGAGTAGTCCTACAGTCACCTGAAGGAGAGCAAATTTCCCATAGCAAAGAAGCTTGATTTCTCAGTCACAAATAACATGGCGGAATATTAAGCCTACTTATTTGGTCTGGGATCTTTAGCAGCCTTGGGGGCAAAAAAAATAGAAGTGGTCAGTGATTCCATATTAGTAATTAAACATGCTCAAGGAAATTAAGAAGTAAGGGAAGAGAAGCTCATGCCTTATGTTGACTATTTGAGAATTGTCCTCCAGCATTTCTCACAAGTGATCTTTCGTCATGTGAACAGATCATAGAAAAATTTGGCAGATGCATTAGCTAGTCTGGTTTTGGTATGGGATTCTGCAAAAAAGTACCCTCTCAAGCCTTTCCTCATCACAAGAACACGGATCCCTTATTACTCCGGTGAATGGATCTTCAAGTTGGTACAAGATGGACACCCTTGGTATTATGATCTTCAAAGATACATAAAGTATAAAAAGTATCTGACCAAGGCCATTAAGTCAGATAAAGCTGCAATCAGAAGGCTAACTCTGTAGTTTGCCGTGTTTAGGGAGCAGTTATGCAAGAGGATGCCTGATGGGATTCTTCTGAGATGTGTAACAGAGGAGAAAGCTAAGACCATTATGGAAGAGATCCATGCTGGGGTTTGCGATATGCATATGCACAGAAGGATCTTAGCTAAGAAAATCTGGAGACAGGGCTACTTCTAGATGACCATGGAAATGGATTGCGCTGGGAAAGTGAAAAAGTGCTACGAATGTCCGATACATGCTAATATGAGTCATCTACCGCCAGTAGATCTGCAGAGTTTGACTTCATCTTGGCCATTCTTAGCTTGGGGTACAAATATCATTGGAAAGATATCCCCTCCAACTACAAATGGGCATAAATACATCGTAGTGGCAGTTGACTACTTCTCAAGATGGGTGGAAGCTGAGTCTTACATAACTGTTGGAGCCAAGCAGATGGCCATATTTATACAGAAGAATCTTATTTGCAGATATAGGACACTGCACCATATTGTATCTAATAACGGGGTTCAGTTCCAAGGGGAGGTTAAGGCTTTGCTGCAAAAGACAGAGATTAAGCATCATAAATCTTCTCCTTATCGTCCTCAGGATAATAGGACAGTAGAGGCAGCGAATAAGATTATCAAGACTATCTTGAGAAAGATGATTCAGTCTATTAGGGCTTAGGCGAACATATTTCCATTTGCTCATTGGGGTTATAGAACAACAGTCAAGTCAGCATCCGGTGCAATGCCGTATTCTTTGGTTTATGGGATAGAGGCGGTACTGCCAATAGAGGTGGAAGTCTAATCTTTGAGAGTTGCTTTAGAATCTGGAATCCCTGAGAGTCAATGGGTTGAGAACCATTATTTGGAATTGGCCTTGCTAGATGGGAGAAGGATGCATTCTTTGTTCCAAGATCATCTTTACAAAAAAAAGGTTGGCTAGGCACTTTAACAAGAAGGTTCATCCTAACCCGATCGAGGAAGGTGATATGATTATGAACATGCTAAGATATCACTAATGGATCCTCGAGTGAATTTCATACCTAATTGGGAAGGTCCTTACCTAGTCAAGAAGATGTCTCCAAGGGAGTTGTCATTCTATCTTATTTGGAGGGCAATGAGTTCAAAGAGCCCATTAATATGGATTACCTAAAGAGATTTTACGCCTGAGCAGGCTAAAAGCGAGTAAGAGAGAAAGTCTCACTAGAATTGAAAACCTTATTGGGTTAAGAGGCAATTCTAGGCAAAAGTAAGAGACAAAAATAAAATGAAAAAGAGAGGCTAAACAGAAAATCCTTTTTGGACTGCTTAGGCAAAAGGATAGGTGATAATCCAAATGTAATCCAAGTAATAAGATGTGTTTTTATTAAATAAATGAAAATTTCATGTCTTAATAAAGTAAATTTGCATTTATTTATATATGTATATTGTTTACTAACAATTCAAAAAGCTGAAAACAATTAATGTAAAATGATAACTTGTATTAATAAAAGTGAAATCAGGTTCTTAGCCTTATTCCACGGCCCGTTCTCTTTTGTTCCTTTTTACTTCTTGTCTATTTTGATGGTGAAATGTAGTCTAGTCAGCTCAACTCACTTGATGGGATCTTTCTCTTGCTCATGAAGCTCGATCCAGCACTTGTATTCTTCCGTGGTGGTGGAATCATCGTTCAAGTCAATATTCCATATGAGGGTCCTTCGATATTAGTTCTCTGCAAATCTGTCAACAAATGCCTTAGTAAGATGTTTTGGTTGAAAATCCTTAACTTTTGGGATATGTTGTCAAAGCCCGAGCTGACAACATAGCCTCGCAGGTGTGTAGAAGGTAGAATCTATAAATCCGCAAAGAGGAACATGAGAAGAACAAATGTATAAGGTAGCACTGTGAATTTCCCACTAAAGGCATATCTAACGAATTGATATGTCTGGAATGGTTTAGATGTACTTTTTCCAATCATCAATAGAGTCGTCTGGATAGAGTGTGACTCGTCTGGTGAAGTGTTAAGGCTTGTAACGGGGTACTAGATGATTGGAAGGCGAGCTACCCTCCCTAGCTTCTCTAGCAGCCAAATATGCCAAGAGGATGGATTAAAAAGGGAATAAACATGAAGCTAAGAAACAGTGGAAAAGAGACAGAGATCACATACTTGTAGTAGTATAGGGATCCCTATAAAGATCCTCTTTGTTCGCCAGTCGTCAAGCCCAATGATAGTCTCTGCAAGAATCAGGGGAACTAGAGTCCTCCCCTATGTCATTTATGGGATAGCTGAGTCCTCCCCATTTCTTTGCCTATTGTGATCAGGAACTGAGCAAGCAAACAGTAGCAAAGGGAATTATGCCACCTATGATAAGTGCTTAATTGACCATATTTTACCTTTGTTTTTAATTTATTTTATCCTTAAATTGAATTTGATTTGTTTGTTTAGTGTGTTTCCAGAATTCTTTTATGTTTTAGGAGCCATGGATCAATCTATCAAGAAACTATGAAGCCAAGAAGCAAAAACAAAAGAAACCAGGTCTATAAGGGTGAAAAATTAGCTAAAGGAGCTTTTTGGAAGCCACGGGGTGAGCCATAGCGGTGCCTCAGGCCGTACGAAGCTACTGGATCTCAGCTAAAAAAATGGCATCTTAACCCACCACGTGACCCACGGCCATGGGCCACGTGGTGGGAACCTACTAGAGTTTCTGCTTAAAATGTTCCTTGAGCCACCACGTGACCCACCCCCGTGGGTCACCTGGTGGGCATGAAAAATTCAGCTTTTATAAAGGTGCGAGCAGAAAAAAGAAAGAGGACCTGAAGGGAGACCTAGGGAAAACCCTAGCCGTGCAGCTGGAAATTTCTTGATTCCCTTGGTTCATAGATAGTTTAGGACTTTTATTTTTGAGAGATTGAAGTGTAGATCAAGATAAATATCCACCTTTGTATAGATTTGAAGTAGAAATAAAGGATTGAACAGGGGATTTCTTCAACATCATCCATGGATGATTTGAGTTTCCTTATTTCTTCTTTCTTTTATTTATTATCTTTGAATTCTATTATGAACTAATTGTTTTCTATTTAGATATTAATGAACCCTAGTTTTTGATTGTATGGATTGAATAATATAAGATTTGATTAATTCATCTTTGATTGTCTTGTTCCTATGATAAATCTTATTATTCTAATTGGCAATTACTAGCTTGTTAATTAGATATTGTTTCCATGTTAAATGAGTAGAGATACCTTAATATGGATTGATCACTCATAGGGATTGAGGATTGATTGGGGTGCTAGAGATAGACCTACAAAATCCTTTGGTATTTTGTTCCTTGTTCTTAATGCATGAACTATTTGATTGTGTTTGAGAAGAGATTCCTTGCGCTTTACCTAGGGATTAGGGATTAAATCGCTCGAGAGAGGTTTTAATCTAAATTAGTGGAACGCCAATTCAATGTATTCTTTGGTTAATTGATTCTATTTTTCATGACATTTATGAGAGGCTAAGGGAATCCATATCTAGATAGGTTTATTCTTATTTATCACTATTAATCTTTTCATGTTTTAATATAGTTCTAGTTTTAGTTTTAATTATCCTTGATTGATTATTCAGTAGACAATAGTTGAAATTTGTGCTAGTACTTATAAAAATTCCTTGTGGAGACAATACTCACTCATCACTTTATTACTTTATAACGACCTGTGCACTTGCAGTTAGTTAGTGTGCGTTTCGGCATATCAAGTTTTTGGCGCCGTTGCCGGGGAATGTTTTATAATATTAGCAATATTAATAGAGATTATTGATCTAGTTTTTATTTTCGTTTTTATTTTTGTTCTGAGTTATTTGTTTTATTTGTTTGTTTTATTTTATGTTTTTTTTTATTTTGTTTCAAGTTTTTGTGTTGTAGAAAAAAAAATCCTTCATGGCTGATCGGAACTGTCAGAGCTAGAACTCTTACCCAAATCTAGAATGGGGATACCAGGGAAATCAGTATCACGATCATGGATACATCGATCAAACTTATTTCCTAGAAGAATATGCATGGGAAGCACAAAAAGAGAAGTCATCCCTTGAGGCATAAGAAAAATTCACTGAATCTATAGAGAATTGGGTTGAGAAAAAGGACAAAAGAAATGGTGCATTAGAAGATGGCTTGCCAACTCAATTTGAAGTGGACACTGCATTAGAGGATGATGCGCATGTACAAGAGTAGCATAGATTGGAAGAGATGTTTGTCACATTAGTGGAAGCTACAAATAAAAGATTTCAGAGCATAGAGATAGCTCTAGAAAACCAACAGACCTCTCTTCACAATCTAGAAAATTTTGTTAGGCAAATTTTGAAATTGCTAAGTGAGAGACCTGAAGGCAATTTGCCCAGCGATACCAAAGCCATTCCGAATGAGCGATAAAAGACCACTACCATCAATTGGATGTGGGATTATGACAATGAGGAAGACGAGAATATTGAGGTAAATTTGGGAATGTTTCACAAAGAATTTGACGAAGATGAATGGTTAAGTGCACAATCCCAAATTGAGCCATATTATGACATGGGTAGAGTGAGTTCAAATATTGAAGAATTTTTTTTCTGATGACAGCGAGTTGTGTTAGAGCTTAGAGGGGGAAACTATGGATTTCAAGAATAATGAAAACTACATCTTCCCTATCATTCCATCCCTCTCACCTTTTGAAGAGAATAGAAATAAACCACTCACAACCCCAATACCCACCCTTCATATACCATAAATTCCATCGAATGAACACCCAGCCACAAATGATCTTACACCCTTGCCACCTTTCTCTAAGTGCGTATTTGTTAGAGAATCAAGTATGTGGTCAGTACTTGTAGTCTCTAAATTTTCTTTAGGGAGGGCAATTTGTTTTATAGAGGTGTTGAAGCAAAAGGTTAGTGAATTTGGGTGGAGCATCTTGGAATTGCAAGAGGTGGCTAAAACTGGTGACGTTCATGCTCTCTTAGGTACCAAAGCTGAAATCCATACATCTAGTCCGTGGGTAAGATTGTTTGATGATGATTCTGAAACTGGCAAGCTTAGGTTTGCACGAAATGGGGAGCCAAAAATAATTATTATTGCTGAAAGAAGGCTATGTAAAGGCCAAAACCTTTGCATACCCTTCTTTATCTTTGTTTATGGAGGTCGACAGCACAAGGCAACCTCCATGCCATTGGTAGAGAATGAATAAGGCTACCGTCCAGCTAATAATAAGGTAAAGAAGCGCTAAATGGGAGGCAACTGTAATACCCCATACCTATGTAATCCGTATATAAAGTCACATCGGCTAAGAAATGGAAAATCGAATGGTAAGTGGACCGATAGAGCCAAACGTGATCCTCAAAATAGTTAATCGTGCTTAACTAAATTTTGAATATATTTTGTTTTGACTATGACGTTCATGTGTTCTTGTATTGATATGATTTC